>JAIKVH010000711.1:0-12612 GCA_024679275.1 Phytophthora niederhauseri
TATTTACGTAGTATCTCAAGTGTAAATTCGCAGCAGCGAGACGATCTCCTGCTGGCAAATGGGGCACGTAGGGTACTCCGACGTGCAGTTGCGGCGGTAGGACTCGGCGTCCTGCTCGCAGAAGCACAGGTGACCACAAGGCACAACAGCAGTCACCGCTTGCTGGTCCTTGCACACCACGCACTCGGTCTTCTCCAGTATCACGGCATTCTTCAAGGCGTGGACATTACGGTCCACTTCAGCAAGTAGACTGCGTGTTGTCTGCTCCAGCAAACGCTTCTGGTCAGCCACGAGGGCCATTTTCTCGTTCATCTGTTCGCAGAGCTGCTCGTAGCGTGCCTTCACCGAGTTTTCTTGTTCCGCACGCGCCTTCTCGAACGCAAATCGTTTTTCAGCATCGCGCAGCAACACCCGAAGCTCGCTAGCCTGCGTCTCAGCAGCGTCCAGTTTCGTTAGCGACTCGTTCAGCTGCTCAAGGAACTCTTCTTCGCGCTGTTTCCACTTGCGACGGAGCTGACGCTCGCCCAGAAGCCGCCGTTGCCATTCAGTATTGATCTCGGCATTGCGCTTCTTGAAGAACTCCAATTCGTTCATTAGAGAGGCAACCGAAGGGGCATTGTCATCACTGCCTGTGTAGTCCTCGTCGTTATCATCACATTAGAGAGGCAACCGAAGGGGCATTGTCATCACTGCCTGTGTAGTCCTCGTCGTTATCATCATCACCCGCACCCGACGTTTGGCTTATCCTCCGTCTCTTACCAGGCGGCGGCAAGCGAGGTGTTCCGGAGCCGCTGTCCGCACTAGCATCAGACTGAACGTCTTTTTGCTTTGGTGTGGAAAGGTGTTCCGGAGCCGCTGTCCGCACTAGCATCAGACTGAACGTCTTTTTGCTTTGGTGTGGATTGCTTAGCACGAGAAGCGCTTGAAACGGGCGTCCTGGTTCTTGAGCTGGATGGTGTCTCCGGGTCGCCTCCGTTACTACTGCTTCGTTGTCGAGCAGCGGCGTCCTGAGCCCTTTTCAGTGCTCGCTCTCGCCGGAGCAGAACCTTCTTCCTCTCTTTTTCTTCAGCCAAGAGTTGAGCACGGGTAGGTTCCTTGGTCTTTGTCTTGGACTCTGGTGGCCCGATCCAGTGCCTTACATTGCGCACTCCACACACCCAGCAGTTTGCTCCACGACTAGGCACCATCCATCGCGCTGCAAACACCTCGGTGGGGTCGACGTTGATATATCCATCTTCATCCTCGCAATCCTCGCTGCTTGGGTTCGTGGCTACAGCCATCATCGCTTCTGACTTGGTCTTCGTGCCATTCGAGGTAATCGTCGGAGTGTACACCCTCATTGGTGCTTTAAAAAGCGTATTCTCCGATGCATTTTTGCCGATGATACGTAGGTCCACTGCATCAGCTGAGCCCACAGCAGGTAGGTTGTTTGAGTAGTAAAATATACCATCAGTCGACACAGCAACGACCGCCTTTCCATCGTCGCTAGCTGCTAGCCCCGATGGCTCGAGCATGACGTTGGAACGACGAGACTTGCTGCTTCCACCCCCGTCGATCTTCTCCAGCTCAAACTCCTGACGAGGTAGTCGTTCACACGGCTCGCTACTCATGCTTGATGCATCAGGTAAGCATATCCGGTAAGCTTCGCCGATGAGAGAAATACCGTACGCATGCTGGCCATGAATTGCGCCATAGCAAATATCCGCCGTGTTTTGGATATTGAAATGGGTATTCACTGTGTGAACTCCTCCAAGGAATTCCGTGTCGTCCATTTCGGAAGCCGAGTCATCATTGCTCTCCGAAGCCGAGCCCGATGACGCTTTTCGGAATTCCAGCGGCCACACACGCACATTTCTGTCCTTACAGGCTGCTGCAATCGCCAGCACCCCCGGAGACAGGCTTGACGGAAGAAATGCCCCAACCATCGCCGTGTTACCGCCGGCACCAAAATTTTGCAAATGTTCCCAGACGGGCTCCTGGTGCTGGTTTGGTTCAACGAAGCGCCATAAATTCATGGTGCCAACACCAAGTCCGGTCAGGATGTAGTATGCAGACCTGCCACATTATGCAGACAGAACATTTAGCAACTATGACATGCTACAGCAAAGCTGGCTTCAGCTTACCTTTTGTCTTTGTTTTCCTGAACTTGGCCGACGGGTGGAACGTACGTTGTCACGTCAGCAAAACCCTAAAAAAACAACCCATACAGTATGGCATCAGTGCAGGTAAGGCAATGCAAAAGACGAAACACAACTAACCCGAACTCTGCTGCTGTTATGGAAGTACTTTTGAAATTGCTGGAAGTCGTCATCGTCGCCATCTGCATTAGCAATATGAAGCGCAAACATTAGTATACAGAAAATAATTGCAAAGGCAGCAAGTATACGCACCTTTCTCGCTGCGATAGTGATCCAAATTAATGCTCATAATCGTGCGGGGTTGTGTGTGCCGGCAACCCACAAACACATAGCGGCCATCAGGGGAGATTTTCAGTCGCAAATGAACGTTGAAAGTTCCCTGCGAAGACTGCTCATCAATATGACCCAAGAGGTAACCGTGACGATCGCTCGGAACGCTGCTATCCATTTCGTAGAGTCGCACCGAGCCGTCCGTAAAGCCGACCACAACAATTTCACCATCCGGAGTTACATCCACTGATGTCGCCACACCTTCGGTCGAAAAGCAGATTGATTTCTGAGCCACAACGACACGGGAGGAGAACAACTTGCGCACGGGCTTAGGCGGCTGCGACGGTGTGTTTGGAGTTCGTGTCGGCGAAGGAGGTGGAGCTCCGGCAGAATTAATCGCCGATGTAGACACTGGGGCGGCATTATCTCCGTCTCCACCACCGGCACTTGCACCATTGCTCGAAGAAGTGGTTGACGCAGCCAAACCCGAAGATTCATCTGCTGCGCACGTAGCTGTAGCATTTTGCAAAGAAGTAGATGACGCAGTATTACTGGGAGCTGCAGCTGTAGTTTGTTGTCCCGCAGACTCCTCTGGATGCGTCAGATCCATCAGCGTTGGCCCGCTTCGAGGAATAACCAGCGCTGGGCCTGCACGTGCCAAACCTGGACTGTTCGTCGCTCTTGCAGGTTTAGCAGGAGATGGCTTGTTGTATTTGGCCTGGAAGGACTGGAAAGGTGATTTGGCCGAGGAGCGCACCACCTTGTTGGTCTTGGCAGGAGGCGCAAGCTCCACTTGATCCAACGCCGACGATAGCAGCGGCGGATGTCCGTTGATCCTCGTAGAACTAGCCTCCCCTGGTGCCGTACTCGTAGTCGTGGCATCATCGAACGTCAACGGCCTCTTGGGCGACGCCGAGGCTCTGTGTCTCAGCGGGCTGGTCAGGAACTCGCTGCGTCTCAAGGGACTGGCCATGTTGGCACTGCGTCTTGGTCTCGCGGGGCTAGCAGCAGCTGCACTCCTCGGCGGCCGCACGGGACTGGCCAGGTGCAGTGGGTTGACGCCCCTAGCGCGCGCGGGGCTCAGCAGCTGCGGCGTGGGGCTCTTCATGTGCGGCGGGTAGGTGGGGCGCCTCGCGGGACTCGTAAAGCCCGGCGCTGCCGCGTTGGAGCGTCTGGTGGGCGACAAGATGCCGGCGGCCAGCGCCGTTCTGGTGGCCGCGTCGCTGGGCGGCGGCGGCTCCGCCTTCTTGCGCTTGGGCGCGCGCTCGGCGTCGTCCGCTGCGGCCCCCGACGCCGCAGCCTCGCCCTCCTGCTGTTGTTGCTGCTGCTGCTGCTGGCGCTTCTTCTTGAGCGCCTCCACGATCTGCTGCGCGCGGTTCTTGGTGCCGATGCGCGAGCCCGCCACGTTCTTCATGATCATCTTCTCCATGTTGAGGCGGTTGCGGCGCACGTCCTGGCTGCTGCGCGGCTTCTTGGCCTGCAGCAGGCCGGGCACGGAGCGCGGGGTGGCCCCGGAGCCGCCGTCCGCGCCGTCCTGCGACGCCATGCTCTCGCCTGGGCTGGTGGGGCCTTCCTCGCCAGCGAGTGCGGAAGTGACGATCACTCTCGTCTTGTCCGGCGCCGCGCGCTTTTTGAACCAAACCCTCGCGCGCCATTTTTAGATTTCCTGCGGACCAATGGGAGAAGAGGACGAGTTTCAGCCAATGAGAAAGAAGTTGTGTAGCGGCACACCAAGGTATCCGATGAGTCTGTAGTGGAAAAGATGCGGACGTTGCTGTTGCTGCTGACGCTGACGCTGGCGGCGTTGGTGCTGGGAGGCGCCACCGCCAGCGCCAGCAAGAATGAGCAGGCGGAGCAGACGCCGACGTCGTTCCTGGACTTCTCGGTGCCCGACCTGCGCGGCCGCCAGGTTTCTATGAGGGAGTTCAGCGCCTTCCGCGTCATCCTCGTGGTCAACGTGGCCAGCGACTGCGGATACACCGACAAGAACTACCGCGAGCTGCAGGTGCAACGTCAACACAATGCAATTGGCAATTGCAATGCACTATTTAATTGGCACAATTGGTTATCGTCTTTTGTTGCAAATATTGCAGGAGCTGTACGAGAAATACCACGACGAGGGCTTCATGGTGCTGGGCTTCCCTTGCAACCAGTTCGGCGGGCAGGAGCCTGGAACTGCCGAAGAGATCCTCAAGTTCACGCAGGAGAAGTACCACGTGACGTTCCCTCTCTTCACTAAGGTGGACGTTAACGGGGACAACGCGCACCCGCTGTTCAAGTTCCTCAAGCAGCAGCTGGACGGCTTCATCACCAACGACATCAAGTGGAACTTCACCAAGTTCTTGGTGGTGAACCACGAGCCATTCAAGCGCTACGGTACTACGACGTCTCCGTTGGAGATGGAGAGCGACATTGTACAGGCGCTTCAGAGCAGCCAGCACGTCGACGAGTTCGACGATGGAGGCGCTACGGACGGCGACTACGGTGACGCCCACGACGAGTTGTGATAACTGCCTGGAAAGTTGGCGAGATAGCAGGCTTTTGGGTGATGGATCATAGTAAGCGTAGTGACCAATGGGACAAACGTAGGTGTACTCCCTAAGAGCATCTCCACCGCTAGGAGTACTGCGAGAAGATACGGTGTAGATCCTTTGCACATAACTTCCATCGATTCGCCGTGTTGGCACGGCAAGATTTATTCATCTGGAAGTCATCAAAGTGTACTTGAAAGGAGTTAAACAGCATCCACGAAACACACGAAGGAGTCCGGAAGAATTATAGATTGGAGCAACTCCAAAGATACCCAAAACTCATACTTGCACTACCAGTGAAATGTACTGAAATGTCCTTAGAGATCGTAGGTTTCGGTAGTTGTAAAGCGAGGTGTGAATCGTAATGGATCTACGCTTCACTATACATGTACTGTTTCCCTACAGAACACGCTCGTGTGAGCTCAGGAAAGCTCTTGAAACGTATAGTAGCCATGCCATCCAGTACAGCAAACCGATCGCTGAACTGGAGTTGCTGCGAATCTGAAGATAATACTCAACGTATTCGCATCCAGGTGACGCACTGCTGGCTGCTTTCCTTCTGGATCACTTGCCGCCTCGCTCCCTCTCATAGTGCTCAGCATGGCAACCTTAGCCGCTGTCGGGAGTTTTTCCTTGGTGATAGGCAGACACTCCCCGTCGTGAGCTTCCAGCACATTTCTCTCTGCTCCAGCGAACTCCTCACCATCCAGCCGAGAGGCTCTCAGCTCCGTCAGCCCCCGGGCCATTCGCGTTGCCGGGTTGCTCAGATATGGCCCCAGGTTGGGTACATTTTCACTGTTGATGATATTCATCTTCTTGATGGGCCACTTGCACAACGCATCGCTGTTAGTTGATTGGACGACCACGTCGAAGCAGACAAGCTGGAGAACTTCCAGCTTCGGGCAAACGGCCGCCAGCGCGCACAAATCGATATCAGCAACGTGTTCGGTATCGTACTCTTCGTCAGGGTCCGACTCGTCTAGCTGGATCGACAACGTCCGTAGTTCACCACCAATAAACCCGAGTAGATCCAGCAGCAAAGTATCGAGCTCGATTCTGCTCATGTGCATTCTCAGTGAGCGAAGACGACATTGATTTTGACTTTGATGTGTCAACTCCAATGCATCACGCTCAAAGCAAGCTGCCCCATCTCCAACATTAGTCAGGCAAACTCCGTATCCAGGGACGACCGCTTCTACACATTGTGATGTAATAGCTGGGCAACGACGTGCTCGGTAGGTCAGCGCTTCTGCGGTAATGAGGTTCGAGCCCTCGACAGGTGGCGTCCGTACGGACCACAATGTTGCACCATTAGGGATTGACACGAACCCGTACTCCGGAGAAACCTGAGGGGAAGTTGTGCGTGGATACCTATGTTTCAGCGCCTCTCGCATAGCAGCTACGTCAGCCTTAGTCAAGCTAGCACTGAGCATCGATAGCTCGTGCAACCTGACTACCGACGACCCACAGCACAGCATGTAAACCAGCCAGACCCACCGAAAGAGGTTAGTCGTGTAGACGTCGAGGCTGTTGAGCGGTTTGTCCGACGGCAGCTCAGCGATTGTAGAGCAGATCGCCGCAAATACCCCGTCGGTCACCGACGAAGACGATAAATCACACGTTGTGTACTTCGCGAAAGTCATCGAGGATCGAAATTCCTCAGCCAATTGACACACCAAGCGTCCACGGAGTAGAGCATTCAGCGCAAAGCCACCGTTCTCCACGACAGCAGCCGAGTCCAGTTCTCTTTCTTCGTAATCATCTGCGATGAACAGTGTCAATGTGCTCATCGGATTCCGAGCCAACGCTGCAAGCATCCCCGTGAAGCCCCTTGATTCAGCAAAATTAAGGCGTCGCGTCATAATATATTGGCACAGTGTAGACGGAGAACTCGTCGGATCACCACCAGGAGTCGATTTGTTGCCTTCAAGACGGGGTCGCTTCGAGGCAGGAACCACTGTAGTCTCAACTTGCCTGACCAACTCCTCAACAACTGGAGGAACACCCAGATTCAATAGCGATGTTAACTTCGTGTCTTCGGATTCACCAAGCGCTTGCCACCCCTGGATTTTTGAAGCTGGGAACCGGCACGTCCAGTGAAGTTCTGAGCCACGAAAATCCACAACCTCACTCATTCCCAACATTTCCAGCTTTTGCATCGCCGATCGGAACTGCGACGACGGCACTGACAACGAGGTATCCACGAAGCCAAACAGAGCTTCCCATGTTGGTGGCTTGTTGGCTTGAGACAAAACTCCGACGGGCCACAGCTCCCAGACAAGATGATGTTTTGCTGAAAGCTGCGGCAGATCCTCACTCAGGAGTTCTCTGAATTTCGTGCCGTCCACCTTGAAGAGAAGAGTGAAAAGCTCGATGGCCTCCCGAAGAAGTTGCGGTTCAGTTGACGCTGCGGCATCCACCGGAATTTCCACTAGAACGGGATATCTTACAGCGTTGTCTTCATCAACGTGTGGTGGGCACGGGGTTATGAGCATCATGTTGAGAGTGTGGCCCCTGCGCTTGGGCTCGTGGGCTAGCAGCCGAACGCAGAGAGCCGAGCGCCATGGGTCCAGGAAATCCCACGCACCAGCCATCGCTCGAACGAAGAGCTTTTAGCTCTGATTGGACAGAAGTGCTAAAGGAGAATATTTGAGAAGTGTTATTGCTAAAGTAAAAATATATTGACTTAAATAAAATAATTTGCAATACCATCTGGGCGTCGAGTTCGTAAATTACCTCCAAGCTAAAGGAGAATATTTGAGAAGTGTTATTGCTAAAGTAAAACTATATTGACTTAAATAAAATAATTTGCAATACCATCTGGGCGTCGAGTTCGTAAATTACCTCCACCGTTGAGCAAATTACGGCGCTGATCAAGCTGCAAGCTGCATTTGATCAGTGCGGCTTTCGGCAAGCATGGCAATTTCTCCGTAATGATCTACAGAAATACTCGATTGAGGGCTATGAGCTCCCACTCCACGTCCTAGCCAAATGGTTGAATCGGTTTGAGCCTCACGGGTTGTCTTGTCAGTTGAACGGCGGTGTCCCGAAAGCACCCAACGTTTCTAAGGACAAGTTACTCTATATCCGTGTAGTAGCCGTGCCATCCTGTACACCGAATCGATCGCTGAACTGGAGTTGCTGCGAATCTGAAGATAATACTCAACGTATTTTCATCCAGATGGGGCACTGCTGGCTGCCTCACTTCAGACTCGCTTGCCGCTGTCATAGTGCTCAACATGGCAATCTTCGCCTTTGTTGAGAGTTTTTCCTTGGTGATAGGCAGACACTCCCCGTCGTGAGCTTCCAGCACATTTCTCTCCGCTTCAGCAAATTCTCCGGGATCCAGTCGAGAAACTCTCAGCTCCGTCAACCCCCGCGCCATTCGAGTTGCTGGGTTGCTCAGATACGGCGCCAGGTTGGGCAATTTGGCGCTGAAGACAATATTTATTTTCTTGATGGGCCATTTGCTCAAAGCATTGTCGCTTGATGATTGCACGACCACGTCGAAGTATACGAGCTGGAGAACTTCCAGCTTCGGGCAAACGGCCGCCAGCGCGCACAAATCGATATCGGCAACGTGTTCGGTATCGTACTCTTCATCAGGGTCCGACTCATCTAATTCGATTGATAGCGTGCGCAGCTCGCCCCCAATAAACCCGAGTAGATCCAGCAGCAAGGTATCGAGCTCGATTCTGCCCATGTGCATTCCCAGCGACCGAAGACGACATTGGTTTTGACTTTGATGTGTCAACTCCAATGAATCACGTTTGAAGCAAGCTGCCCCATCGCCAACTTTTGTAATACAAACTCCGTATCCGGGGACGACCGCTTCCACAAATTCCGCCGTAAGAGCAGGGCAACGACGTGCTCGACAGGTTAGCGCTTCTGCGGTAATGAGGGTCGGAGCGTCTACATGCAACGTCACCAAGGACCACAACGTTGCACCTTTAGGGATTGACACGAACCCGTATTCAGGAGAAACCTGAAGGGAAGCCGAACTGGGATATCTATTCCTCAGAACCACTCGCATACCGGCTATGTCTGCTCTAGTCAAGCGAGCACCGATCATGGATAGGTCTTGTAGTTTGCCAGCCGACGATCCACAACAAAGCATGTAAGCCAGCCACTCCCACCGAATGCGGTTTGCCGCGCAGACACGAACGCTATTGAGCAATTTGTCTGATGGCATCTCTGCGATTGTAGAGCAGATCGCCACAAATACCCCGTCGGTCACCGACGAGCAATATATATCACACGTGTCATACTTCGCGAAAGTCAATGAAGATCGAACTTTGTCAGGCATTTGGCACACCACGCGCCCACGGAGAAGAGCGTTCAGCGCAAAGCCACCGTTCTCCACGACAGTGCATAAGTCCACATCTCTGCCTCCGTAATCATCTGCGATGCACAGTGTAAATGTGCTCATCGGAGTCCGAGCCAAAGCTGCAATCACTTCAATGAAGTCCCTTGATTCAGCAAAATCCACATCTTTTGCCACCACGTATCGGCACAGCGTCGACGGAGAACTGATCATCTCACCAGCAGGCAGTGGTGACTTGTTGCCTTCAAGACGGGGTCGCTTCGATGCGGGAGCCACTGTAGACTCGTCTTGCTTGGCCACAAGCTGAAAAGCTGGGGGAACACCCAGATCCAGTAACGATGTCAACATGGGTGACCTCGAGTCTTCCGCATCGTCAAGCACCTGCCACCCCTGTATCCGTGCTGCTGAGAACCGGCATGCCCAGTGAAATTCCGAGCCACGAAAATCCACAACCTCTGTCGTTCCCAACATTTGCAGCTTGCGCATCGCCGATCGAAACTCCACCGAAAACACCGACGAACTATCCGGAGCACCAAGCAAAGCTCTCCATGTTGGAGGCTTGTTTTCTTGGGACAAACCCCCCACGGGCCGAAGATTCCAAACTACTTGGTGTTTAGCTGACAGCAGCGGTATATCTTCAGTCAGGAGTTCCCTGAACTTGGCGCAGTTTACCCTGAGAAGAAGAGTGAACAGCTCGATGGCCTCCCACAGGAGTTGCGGCTCCGTTGAAGATCTGCAATTCGCGTCATCCACGGGAATTTCCACTATGACGGGGAACCTTACAGCGTCGTTGTCGGCAACATGCGGTGGGCGAGGAGTTATGAGCATCACGTCGATAGCATTCTCTTTATACTTGGACTTGACGGCTATTAGCCGAGCGCAGAGAGCTGAGCGCCATGCGTCCAGGAAGTCCCACGAGCCATCCATGGCGCGAACTCACTTTAGCTCTACAGTAGGTATAATATGATTGGACAAAATTGTTAAGAAAACAAGATTATTGTAGAGAGCTGAGCGCCATGCGTCCAGGAAGTCCCACGAGCCATCCATGGCGCGAAGTCACTTTAGCTCTACAGTAGGTATAATATGATTGGACAAAATTGTTAAGAAAACAAGATTATTGATAACTGTTTGGTTATTGAGAATAATAAAACAATAGTTTAATATTGCTAATTAAAATTAGCAAACAATGCCTAACGTTAGTGGCAAACAATCGAATCGTTATGCAGGCATTTAAATGCAAACGCTACATTTTTCTGTTGTTGCAAGGAGAGATGTATTCACTTAGCTTCTCAAATACATGTACTTCCTGCACTTCGAAGTGTTAGTCTCAGGATATTTATTGGCTTCCAGATTGTGAATTGCCTTCGAGAGCGATTCCCAGGCAATTTGACCGAGACGAGAAACTAGGGCGATGTTCACTACCGCAGCAACGCGAGACATCTCAGGTCAGTGTCAGCAAGCCGATTGTGTCCTGTTCGTGTGTGCTCGGCCCCCTCAATAGGCAGACACCTTATAGTCAACTCCAAGCGTTCTTACTTCAACTGCACACTTCTCAAATATGAAGGCGCAACCTCGAACAACGTTCTTTTCGAAATCCGCCGTCCTGACAGGACGGTGAAAGAATGAAGGCGCAACCTCGAACAACGTTCTTTTCGAAATCCGCCGTCCTGACAGGACGGTGAAAGCCCGGCAGCACCTCCATAGGAACAACGAAATAAAGTTGAACCTTCTTGAGCTGCACATCTTTCAGATCATCGTGGACTGCGAGTTTGTGCAACAAGTCGGCGTAGTACCGATGTTGGTAGCAGTGGCGATCACCGCGTGTAGCTTGGGCGAATTGCACCAGACCATTTAGCCTGTCAACAAACACAGCGTCATAACCTGCTTCGTTCCACTGCAGCGGAGTGATCCAGACTGGCCGGTTAAGGGGCATATCAAGCGAAGCCCCGGTTGGATCGAAGAAAAGAACGTCTGCTCGCTCCAAGTCCTTTTGCGACTTGAAAAGACCCTCCATCACGCATTCGACTCCATGGGTCTTTACTGTAGACAAAAGCCACGCTTCAAACAGCCATTCCTTCGTCGCCGAACTCCACCCGTGCGCCCTTGCTATTTTACCTAGCATCGCAGAGCCTCGACTGACAGCGATTTTCCTCGCAACGTAGGCGCTCATCAAGCAAGTATCGGGATAACCACTAATAGCCTCAGGGTACAGTGCCAACAAAGGGATGATATCGCGGACACTCAGCACTTGTTCAACTGCGCCATCCACAAATGACACTGCGTCTTCAGTCAAGAAGCTAAACATCAGCCTCGCATTCCCGCCAACGAGACAGTGCTTCATTCCCAACATTTCCGTTGTCTTGTCTGCGTTTGCGCTTGCATATTTTGACGCAATGAACGGGGGAAACGAGTCCTTGACCCTTTGAAAAAAAAACTCTTCGTATTGAACTGCACGTGTGTAGTCCTCCAAACTCCACGATAGCAGTTCAAACTTCATTTCGTCGTGCAAGATCAACTCTTTTGGATTCACGTCCATTTCGCCCAGCTCAAACATTATGTCGTCGACGCTGAGTCCCTCGCCTTCCTCGCCATTACTGGAACCAGCCATTCCCACATCTCCCCCCTTTGCCATCGCGACAGCAGCAGGAATTTCATAGGTAAACTCGAGTCGGAAGTCGCTGCAGCCGTGTGACAGTGAGGTTACTATCAACCGATGACGGGTCACGTATTGTCGACGCCACTGGATGCAGATAACACATACCACCTGCCACTCCGCCACTCTGTTGTCATATTGTCGACGCCACTGGATGCAGATAACACATACCACCTGCCACTCCGCCACTCTGTTGTCATATCCATCGAGAATCACAACGGTGCTCTTATCGGATGACGTAGTAACACCACTTAACAACACGGATACTTGAGACTCCTGCAAAGTGCACGTTATCTTCCTGTTCCCGCGCAGCCACACGCAGCTAACAAGCTTGCTCTGGCAGGTAAGGTGAATCTCCGGGTCGTTGTACTCGTCCATGTCTCTGAAGGCCTGTAGTTGATCCGAGGACACACCGCTGTAGAATCGGCAGTCTCTGACGTCCCTTGCATGGATCGCCGCCTTAACATCCTGAACAAGCTCGACGCTGGCGCGTAGAATGTATCCATATGCCGGCGAAAAGATTGGGAGCGGGCTGCGCGCCCTAGCATCATACACCATGTAGATTCTCAACACCTAGTCGGCAAAAAAAAAAACTGTACAAATTCTTGTGTGCTCGCTTTTTTGATAGCTGGTCTTGCTTAGCGTCAAATGAAGTGTGGCACCGATGCACTAAATGCCCGTGACGGCGACATTGTG
>JAIKVH010000712.1:0-12608 GCA_024679275.1 Phytophthora niederhauseri
CTCGACTTGTTTCCAGCGCGAAATCAATGCTTTAGCGATTGCTTTTATAGCATAATATTGTCTTTCGTTCAGGGAAAATCCTGTCGAAACGTCCGTCACGCACGCGAATTGCTTATTGAGCTGGGGCGATCGAATTAGGCAGCTCGCGCGGACCCATGTCATGTCCTGCTCGAGCAGAGCATCATCCAACAGTTCAGTGACATGTGTGTCGTGCACGTTGACAGTAGCCGACACTTGGAAATGACAGGATTGTCAGTGTTTCTGTTGCGAACCCACTTCTTCATGAAATCTATAGAAGGCACATCCTCTGGTCGCCATTCAGGACGTGCGGTACCCCCTATCGCTTGTGAAATGCTTTGAAGCATGCCATATTCTCGAAAACATCTATAATATGTGGCACTTTGGAGTCCGGGTCGACTGAAGTCGGGCAGGCAGCAGGGTGCAACGACGTGCTTTCTAAGACCGCATCGCTATCACCTCCATCACCCCACATACCCGTATATTCATCATTTGACAGCTCATTCACGCTCAAATCCCATTCAGGCGTCTGCTCCTCGTCGTGGTAAAGGTCATTTCCATCGTCGGTACTGCTATTATCGGATTCAGAGTGATTATTGCGGCAATTTGCTGTTTCAGCTGCCGTTTTATACTGACCTGCAGCCTTGCGTATACCGCTGTAATAGTCCTGTATATTATCCATGATCGTTTGTACAAATTTGCCGCACGTAACTTTCCAGGTTTCAAACGTGGTTAACCATGCATCTTCGTTTTCGAAATCACAGTCTCTGATAATATCTTGTAACGTGCGAAATGGCTTAAACAAAACGAGCGAGAGAATGGCGCGCTTACATAACGTCTCAGAGCTGTTCTCACTATCGGTCGACGGAACGGGAAACCCATGTATCACAGGAACGACTTCTTGGTATCGTTCTCCTAGGCAGTGTGTGTTGCGGAGAGGGTGATCACTCAGAAAAATCAGCCTGGATCTCGCAGAGCTCCCGTTTTTCTTTCGAAAGTACCACATCGTAAATTCATACCGATTTATGCTCTGTAAACTGTTAGGTCGGTAGATGTAATCGTCGAGAAATGATACCACATGATAATTAGGGTCCTGCGCGTCATCAGTCTCCATTACCAAAGTGCAGCAATATTCATCCACCTCCCTAAGCTGGCCCACGACATCGCCGAGCGGAAGGCAGCACACAGATTACTTGAGTAGCAACACGAACCCCAATAAAGATACAATGCCGCTAGCGGCCCGGCAATTTCTTGCCGATTGGTCATGTTGTACATTAACGTACATTAACACCCCCCCCCGTTTCCGAGCCAAAATCGATCTGTCTTGCACGATCCGTTCTCGATCGTGACGCCGTTTTAGGGCAGCCACAGCAACGGCCACATGCGAATCCAACTGCTGCTGTTGTTTAGTGACATATTTACAGCAGTAGTGGATTCGATCAGCGATATCGCTACCGCCTAGCAAGACTTGGATGTCATGGTTGCAGCGGAAAGTAGCCATAATCTCACAGTTAAACCCATCAATGTACTCGTACCCCAATTTTCGCCCTAGTTGCACTCCATCGTGATCAAATGACGTTTCCTCTGCCCGGTCCCGGGGAAAACGGTATCGGTAATACATGTCGTTCACGGTGGCTCTCGATTGTTTGGAGCAGCTACTTGTATGATTCCATAAGTGCTGATTGAGCTGAACGACCAATGCGGAGATCATGTAATCTAGCAAAGATCGAGGTATTCGCCCATCAAACGAGGACGGTGGGGATATTTGAAACAACCGCGTAAGCTCGTCGTTCCGAAATGGGTCGTCATCCCCTTTGCAAAGTGTCATCCGCGCGCACCATCTTGACGTATCTCGGATGCTCCTCCACCCGCGCAATTTTGCATCCGTAATAATCCCGATGTAATGCCACCGTGTTCATTTACACCTTTCAAACTGATGCGGCACATTTCGCGATTATCGATAATATTCACAGCGCTCTTCATGGTATCACGGCAAATAAACTCCCGTGTGGCTTGCTTTTCAATTTCCTCAGCTGACAAAGCTCGCTCCCAGACTGGCCACGCGTCAGGACGGAACTTTAGTAAGACAGAGCGCAAGAAATGCTGAGAGCTGAACTGGAATCCACAGTCAGTACTGAATCATTAGGCGTCACCTTCGCGTAAAGGTGATTCTTCTCTTTGTAGAACTTAAACACATCTCTTATTTTTTGTTCCGAATTTGGTGCATCTTGTGCACTTTCGTTGATTGCTCTTGCGTAAATTTCCCCATCATAACTACTTGGAAAGAGACTATATTTTCAACCGAACGTGGCAACAGCACGATGGGAGGGCCTGGCGTACAATCGAATGCAATACAATGTGAACGTATGCATCGATGCCTTCCACCTCGCATTACACGAGTAAGGGCAACAATACTGACTAGTTGAGTCATGAATCGCTCCGGCAGTGTAAGCCCGCGTAATCTCTTCCCAAGTCTTCCAATGAAAAATCCATGTGCAATGGAAAACTTGGGTAGCTTGCCCAACTTAAGTGATTTATCACACTCACCACAAACCGACAACCATGCTCGTGGCGTACTTGAGTCATCCATGTAACAATGTATTTCACGTGGGGAAACCATTACTCCTTCTAAAGCTGGCAAGTGGGGGGGGGTACTGGTTAATAAGTTCGTCGCAGAGTTCATGCTTGTCCGAGACCTTCAGGCAACGCTTCATCTCATTCATGTACCGCCAGTCCAAATCGTCAACAAGCTGGCTTTTATGGCGCAGCACCAAACGGTCACATACTGTACAAACACATTCATCCAACTCTTCAGCGCCCAACGCGCTTTGAAGCCGCTTCATGCATTCTGCTCGATCATCGCTGCTTGGCTCGTTGTCAAACGTTTCATCCGTTGTATTGCTTCCAACCATGCGTGCACGGCGTCGCGGTACTTTTATTCTCCTTCGTCTAAGGTCTAACTGATTCGTATCAACTCGGCTCGTGGTTGCACCGTTAATTTGTGATCTCTCCCCCTGTCTGCGTCTGCTCTCGTCAATATCAGTCTCTCCACGACCTCCAAAATGCTGCTCCTGTAGGCTCCTTCGTTTCTGACGTGATTGAAATCGTCGTTGTCGAAGTCTATTTTGCTCGCGTCTTCTCTCTACTGACAAATAGACCAGCAAGTCGCTCTCACCGTCACTTGGGCCCTTATTTACTTCGTATCAGCTTAATCCGCTTGTCGGTGGTGATGATATCGCCCGGAAACAGTCTTGCCACAGCGGCAGAAATATCTGATAGGCCGTACCTATGCCACTCGCACCCCGAGCCATGTCCTCACTATCCCCGAAAACATCACGCTTTTGACGCTTGGGTTGCTCCTGATGATAATGATCGTCTAGGCCAGCGAGTAGATCAGTAACATCCATGTCTTGCCAATGTTGGCGCTGTCGTTTTGTTCTTGAGCTCGACATCTACCTTGCACTTCAGGCTCCGCTTCTGTTTGGGCAAAACAAAATCTGACGATATCATTGATGGTCGAATGGCTTGGTTTCAACTAATGCCCCTCATACTGTATTGGTCCGGCCATATTTTTAAAGACCAAGAACTTGAATGCATGCCGTACCGCATTGGTCCGTTCACCGATTTAAGCGACCGGCCCATCCCCGATCTAGGTTCTTGATGCTAGCAAGTGAATTGAACCCTACAGCGACAAGGCGACGCCATAGCATTGGTGAAATCATAACTCTATCTCCAGCCTGGCCATTACAGCCATGGTCGTTACTGAAGTAATGCAAACGTAGAGGCCTTAATACTTTATTTGGCATGGTGAGATCCATATAGCAATGCAGACAGCACATAATATCCATAAATTATAATATGCAGACAGTGTGCGACGGCCTGAAATGCTCGGGCGATACCATTGAACACCACTTGGTGGGGCGTGTTGAAGACAGCGCTGGTCAAATCGACGAAGAAATGAACAAAGAGCAACAAAATATTCGCGGAGAGTCCGATGCTTGGTCTGTGGCGGATGCGGAGGAGGAATCAGCCGTCGTTGAGCGCAGAATGGGCCTCTCGGACGGATCATCGCCGCTTATGGCAAAAGAACACCCAGTCACTGAGAAAGTTGGGGGCCAACATGAGCGCAAATTTGAGATTCGAAGATCAGACACGATAGCAAACAATGTAGCGGGAGATCTCTTTGCACGCATGTTCCCACATCTTTTCCCGTTTGGGCGTGGGCACCCAGGCGAGGTCCGAGACGTTCCAGTATCTGTGTTGGGAGTGCGTGAAATATTACTCTATGCTAAGTGAGCGTCAATTTGCGGAGGACGTGCTCTTTTTACTGAAGTACAAGACTACTGGATTTGGAGTACTACTGCGAGCAGAGTGAAGATTTCCACGCTGCTCCACCCGCTTCCCCCCGTCTCGCCCAGACTGTTCTGTCTTCAAGGCTCGGGTGCTTCAGCAGACACCAGAGGAGCAGATCCAGCCCTACCGACGGGAACACAAGGTGATCAGTTCAGCGCACAGATCACGGATCATCGGGGGACCCCCTCCGCAAGTCGGTGTTCGGGCGCGGTTGGGAAGTTGGATCGGCGATCTTGTAAATTTTGCTGATCCCGCTACACCACAATGACCTACCACTCTCGCGGGTGGTTCAGTAAAGTACTGGATGGTGTCGTGAAGGACATTGGCCGTGTCAAATCGCCAGTGATGAAGAGGCTCGTACCATCTTGAACACGTTGCAGCGGTTCGAAAAGACGTTGCGCTCAAGAATGCGTTTAAGATGAAGGAGCTGGGCGAGGCCAAGTTTATTCTCGGCACGACTTATCGGCGAAGACTCTCATGATCAAAAGGAGCTGGGCGAGGCCAAGTTTATTCTCGGCACGACTTATCGGCGAAGACTCTCATGATCACGCAGACCCGATACATTGATGATGTGGTGAAGTGGTTCAATCAACAGGACGCCAAGGTGGTGTGAACCCGTGCGAGCCGGCCATGAAGTTGACGAAGACTCAGTCGCCGACGACTTAGACGGAACGCGAGAAGACGCAGGCGAAGCCCTACCGAACACTCATTAACTGCCGGTTGTACATCACAGCGTGTACTCGTCCGGATGTGGCGTACGTAGTGACGCAGTTGTCGAGATTCTTGGAGAACCCTGGCCAATAATACTGGAAGGCCGCGATACGGGTGCTGCGTTACCTGAAGAGCACCCGAGACATCGGCATCGTCTACAATGGCAACGGGGAGACCATCGGGATGAAGGCCTACACTGACGCAGACTGGGGCAGCAGCCTGGACGACCGCCGGTCGGTGTCAGGGACAATGGTGGTGGTCAGCGGGGCACTAGATGCCTTCAGGGCGAAGTATAAGTGAACCGTGGCCTTAAGTTCGGCGAAGGCCGAGTACAGACTAGAGCGTGAGAGCGAGACGTCTGATGCATTCGGATTTACCAGGAAATCATATGTGGCAGACACCATTTTATGTGTTTTACATTGACTCTAATAATTGATTTCAACGGGATAGGCGCGTATTAGTTATTACCCGTCTCATTCTCACGCTCTAGTTTGTACATGGCGCTCGGCCTGTGTACTCAGGAAGTGCTGTGGGCTCGCGCCCTGCTGAAGGACCTGGGCCACGAGCAAGTGGGAGCCACGTACGTGTAGAAGGATAATCAAGGTGCAATCGCGCTGGCGAGCAACGCAGGTTACAGCTCGCGCACGAAGCACGTGGACATCAAGCATCATTTCGTACGTGAAAATGTGGCGCGGGGAATCATTGTGGTCAACTATGTACCGACGAAGGATCAGCACGCAGACAAGCTGACGAAGGCTGTGGGGACCAAGCGTCTGCAGTATCTACTCGGGGCGAGCGGAGTCATCGGCGGGACCGCGTAGAACTAGCGACGAGTGGGAGTATTGGTATTGGGCGTCCCCTGTACACCCGAGAAGTACAAGGACACAGCGTGGATTCATGCGATAATGACTCCATGGTGAACGAGGTAGCGGTGGGCACGGGCACGTGTCTAGCCGCGATGTGATTGACGCCGAGGACCGGAAACGAGACTTCAGTTGGTTATACCATAATGAGATCAAGCCAAGTCGAGCGTCCGGTAAACAAGTTGATGATATGCACCTAGGAGCCCAAGGGGGAGAGGAGGACGTAAGGTAGATTTAGGCTTAACGATAAATCTCACTACGGCATTTGCCCTCTTCTACACAAGCGCCAAACCAACATAATCCATATTTTTAAATGAACAGATATTACTGCAACGTCTAAAATTTGAAAAGTCGAATACAACGCTCTGTTTTGAAAATAACACGCTGCACTAGAGGATTGAGCTGGTAGCACTGTCATTTAATGTGTTGCCTTATCGCGGTAAACCACGAGGATGTTGTAACTAATTTATTGGCTTGTTCACACAGCGATCACGCGTGCAACGAAGGTCGTCCTCGCCTTCGTAGCAGGGTTTCGAAAAAGTTAATGGCCATGGGCATTAAATTGCCATAGTACCTCTCCGTAATGAATGGAATCATTGGCAAGGGATCCTTCCCTATCTTCAGTATACAAACTTTAAGTCATTTTAAGGCGCATGTCTCCGCAGGTCCCTCCACACTCTCGTACGCAGGGACTTCGTTTGGCGCGGCCGCAGCACGCATCATTTGCCCATTTGCACCACATGAGCACACGCTCTTCTCCTTCCATTCTGGACAGGTCCCGGCGACACCCCCATCATGGCTCGACAGCTCGATGGATCGTTGCCGAGCCGACACCTACATCTACGTGCGGCGATTCCTCAACAAACAGGTGCGCGTATTCTAGCGAAGAAAGGTGTCGTACTAATATTGCTTTCGGTGCCAGAACAAAGCGACCTAGAGAAGAAAAGAATCAGACGCAAGCCCTGGCGCTTCGAGCTTTATGGATAGTGGGCGCGCTGCAGCAGTGAGTATAAGCTTTGCGGAAGCCGCTCTACGCTTACGCGAGAGCCAAGGAGCCCCAAGTGCGCATCCACGGATACTAGTACATTACCGGCCATTTGCAACCCAAGTTGTATTTCTAGAAATTGCCACCTCTGATTGGTCAGCTGCACGGTATCGATCACGACTGTTGTTGGTACTACAGCCAAATGGTAAGGTATCGTTTGCAACTTCAGTTGCGCCTACGGTAGCAAGCATTAGTCTGCTTTGCTACTCAATTCTATACAAACTGCAAGTCACGGTAGCAAATCGGCGCCGTGTGGTAGATACAATACAAAACTCAAGTGAATCCGTTTATGCAGGGTTGCAAAGCGCTTGTCGCCCGTGGTAAGCATGGTCGCCGCCTACGGCGGCCTAGAGCTTTCCATGGCCTGTCGAATAAGCCCTTACTGTCGCGCCTGCACGTTGGGGGCATGTCGGAGCTGAAGGCCTGTTGTGGTGGAGTAGTCGACTACCGGTAGAGCTTTCTCCGCTCCCCCCTGGTGTGCTGCTCAACCCGTACTACTTCACGTCAGTATTACATCCTCAAGAGTGGCTATAGTGCACTGCAAAAAGGTTCTCGCCGTCAGTATTACTCCTACATGAATCATTCACCTCATTTCACAGCAGTCCTGCTCATACAGCTACCTCAAAGTGCTTCAAAGCGACGGCAAAGTTTCATATTACCTGCTAATCCATTTTTAACCAATAAGATGACGGTTGTAAACCTGGTTGCTGAACTGGCTGGTATTTCTACAGCACCGATTATCAGAGATCTTGCGCTTAGTGCTCCTTTCTCAGGGCGCCGATATACACTAATTCTGAAGTCGAGGAGACAGAATCTACACAGCACATACATAACGGGTGTAGCTTTTTATCGAGGAAACGATGTCTGTTCATCGGGGAAACTCTGAAAAGTACGAAAATCGAGGACCAATGATGCTTTGATGATTTGTCGAGGAAAGTGGTCACTCGACAAGCAGCCGACCATTGCCTCATGCTGCTCCAAGGCCCCACCACATGCGGTTTGCGCGCAGCCCCCGCGTCGTGGGTGCTCAACCCACGATTGTATCGCGTACGGTCTTGCAATTCTAGCCAGAGCGCGGACGTATAGTGACCTACATGTATTAATACGATGTGGCTCAGCAGCATCGGTCTGAGAGCGGCGCCGGCATCTCCACGGGTGGGGTCAGTACACTCCTCAATTGGTCGAGGCGGAGCGTACACTGGCGGCGCCATTTTCGGTACCGTTGCATCGTGGATGGCGTCACATCAGTGCGCTCTCGGAGCTGTTAACCTATGCGATGACAGTGCAGGTACATGTATGTAGTAGCGTAGCGCCCGCAGTTCTTCCAAATTTTGTGGCGTCCGACGAGGGGGATATGCGCTGCGTATTTAGCTAAGCCATCTTGACAGCGGTTATCATGATGAACACCAGTGAGCGTCAGTGTGGTGTCCTTATCGGCGGGGTCAGCGCATTAGCAGTGTGCGGTTTCTATATATGAGGAAGCAGTTCAGCAAACTTGGTCCACGGTATTATCAGCTCGTAGCACAAGATACTGCCTACAATCTACAATCGGTGCGACCTGCTCAGCAGCACGGAGCGGTGGCGAATGGGCTGTAATCGCCCAGGCTACAGTGTGATCGAGTATCTATTAGTCGATACATGGTGATGCTACGACGGCGTCAACTTGCAGTTATCATTTACTTAATATTAAACAGAAACATGGTTTAGCGCTATTACATAGTTAACTGACTGGGCTGCTGTCATCGGCAAGGAAATCAAGACGCAGCAGCGACTGTGATCAGTTGTTCTTGCTACTGCGGGCTCGCATTCTAGTGTTCTAGCGACACGACCACCGTAGGCGGAGATCCAGCAGTGCGCGTCTCCGGGCGTAGGTAGCTGACTAACCGCAACAAACATCAACTAGCTATTTAGTATAAAAAAGAGCCTTACGCTTCCTTAGCGAGCTTGGATCAGTGCAGGATACGCGGCGAACGCGGTAATCATCCAAGTCGTTGCGTCAGCTGCAGTGGTATCTATAACGGGGGTGGTGGCGGCGGTGGTGGTCTATAGCTTCTGGTAAGCTGCGCACGCAATTGCTTTAACATCGCCTTAGCTCGACGGCACAGCCTCATCAGCCAGAACCACCGACACACCACGTTTGTGAGCCCACAGTAGCGATGGCGCCCCTGCCCAACATCGGCATATACTCTAACAGGGATATAACACAATAACTAAGTAGCAGCAAAAGCGGTGTTCTGGGCACCATGTTCACCTTTACAACCTACCACCAGCGGCTGCAAGAGAAGTTGTCTGAACGGCGCGCAGTGCCTCCACCGGAGGGTGCTTTCCTGTGTCTGCGGCGACTAGCTGGTTTGGGCGCAGCTCACGGCTTTCGGAACGACCGTATACTCATTCACGGTGTCT
Organism: Phytophthora niederhauseri; assembly: GCA_024679275.1. Lineage (NCBI taxonomy): Eukaryota > Oomycota > Peronosporomycetes > Peronosporales > Peronosporaceae > Phytophthora > Phytophthora niederhauseri. The sequence goes on from JAIKVH010000712.1 coordinate 9,394, forward strand.
TGGAGGTCGAAGTGTCATACATGGCAGTCACAGACGCTCGTGCCCAGCGCAACGCCATAAGAACAGTAGACCACCGCTCTCAGATAGATCCGTGCCACGGCTTCAGAGGTCTCGCGAAGGTATTGTCGACCGAGTTGCTGTTGCAGCAGCAAACGCCTAGTAATGCAACTGAAACAGGTGACTGCGCATGCATTACCAGCAAGCAGCAGCTTTCCTCTCCCAACCGGAGAGCCACCCGACACCTGGCCCATGACCCTTCTAGCACGAGTGGGGCCAGGCTGCTTTGTCGTTAGTTGTTGGTAGACAGGAGTAAGCTACTAGTAACTAAGTGACAATACACGTCTTCAAGAAAGAAAAAAAGCAAGCAGCAGCTTGCAGCAGTTTATATCGGCAAAGGGGTTACACGCAGCGACTTCAGACAGCACAGGGGGCCCTAGTGACTCCACTGCGCAGCATTTTATTGAAAAGGCGCCGTCCGTATGCCCCGTGATGATTCCTCGCCGAACATCCGTTTGGAGCGCATTCCTCGATTATCGTACATTTTGCAACATTCCTCGACGAGCATTCACGAAAATAAGCCCGCCTCGTCGGTGGGTTGTATGATGAAGAACTTTATCATCACGTACAACCCACCTACACCTATTTACCTTGCATCCCGTCTCGAGTGTCTCAAGAGAGTCGGATAGCATATATTTTTTTTCCTTCGAGTGATTACTCTTTTTGCATGTAATCCCGTCGATGCTATGTGCGGAGCTTGGAGGTGGGGAGGAGACTTCCTTCGCACCAGGTCACCTGGTCCAGGTGCTATTACAGGTATTACGTAGTATACGTTACAATTTGTAATACTTGAGTAAAACACAATGTCACCTCTTTTCTGTCAAATTAATTATAGTTTTAGTTTTGTTCAGCTCCACCCAGATCATTTTTTGCACAAGTTTTGCCAACGGAGGATACTTTGAGTAAAAGGTAGAGTACATGTCGACCAGCCAGTAGTAGGGCCAAGCCTTGCGCTCTAAGTAGCGCAAGCGTCCCAGACCGCAGCGCCGCCCATCCTACGTCATTTCTGGGCCTTCCCCAACGTGTCGCCGACTCCATTGCTGGCGCCGCACCAAAAAGCTTTAACGCGCTCAGTGCGAGGCTCAATGACCGGTGGAGCTGTGCACTGGTCTTTAGCAGGGTTGTGCCGTTGTAGGCACGGATCTTAGGGTAATTTGCTTTTAGTTTTACTCAGCACCGCTGGAGAATCTACACCGCTATTACTACGAGCATATCTAGTGGAATTGCGCTTAGTAATAGTGTGGCGAAGCGGCTCCGCAAAATTTGCAGATCGCGGGGGTCCTCTTGCACACGGTGCCCGAACTACCGACTAACGGAGGGGGTACTCCGATCTTCTGTGAAGTTGTTGATCCTCACCTTGTGTACCCGTCGGTGGGCTGGATCGCTCTTCGGATGATCTCGGAAGACGCGCTTGGGGTCGAGCCTTGGACTGTCTGGCGGACAGCGGGAACTTGTGGCAGCAACGCGGATATACTTCACGCTGCGCCGGAGTAGTTGGCGGTTTCGATCTGAGGTTGTCTAGATCGTCACGCGCCGGCCAGATGTAATCTTGGCCTGGGGTTGCCTTGGGGTCGATGTGTGACCTTCCTTTGCCTTTCCTTGCTCGCCGCTTCCTCTAGCGGTGGGTCGTAGTGAGGGGTTGACGGACGCTGGGCCAAGCTATCCTGGCGTCCGGGGTTCCTTGATCTTGGGGCGTAAGTCGACTTGCGTAGCGTCGGGTGGGCCAAAGTATATCCCGTGCCCGGTAGTGCGAAGGCGAAGACCACTTGATCGGTAGAAGGTAAAATCAACACTGTTTAAAATGTTAGCTTGTCCTAAGTCCTTGTCCTATCGTTCTTCTGCTTCCTGCTGTCCAACGCGTGCTCTCTGGCTCCCTTGAGCATTGCTGGTGCCGCTAGCTCTCTGCCCGGTGGCTGCGCAATCCATAAGGCCGAGATCATCATCCCTCCTTCAAGATCCCGTCATCGTCGCCAAGATCGATATCGCCAGCTTGGATCGGATACACCAGGGATTGGCTCGCCAGCACTTCCGAAGAGGTTGCTCTACTTGACTTGACCTTCGTGCTTGCTGATATCATGCCAGATTGCACCGGGCCGGGCCGCGCTTGCCGCTCTTGTTTCACAACGACATCGTCGGTTACCTTGTTGATCTTGGCTGCCATTGTTATCCGCGCGAAAATCTCCACATCCACTTCACCACAGCCGTCCCCTGCACGAGTGAAAGCTGCACAACGGCGTTCGCTCGCTGCACCAGTCCTCATCCACGCGCTGCACACTGCTGGCATGAAGTTATGACTCATACTCATAGTCGCACTAATGTTCAAGACCGCGCTTCACCGGTGCCACTTCAGCCTCTAGTGTGAAACCGCGCAGCTTCTTCATCACCTCATGGCACGGCGGACATATCGCATTGTCGCTCCTCAACAGTTTCACCTTCCTTGTCGGCAGATTGCGGGTCCGGCCTAGATCACTCTGCTGAAGATCACCAAGTAAACTCGCACCTTGTTAATCGCCTTCTACTTCTCCGCGCTCCAGTGACCGCTTATTCACTTCCAACTCGTTGTTTGACGCCTCCAATGCGTGACCTTCACGTAGGAGCCCCGCCGTCAATCCAGACACCGAGTGCCTCAGGATCGACTAACCCATACATGCATATACACCTCTAATCCACCTGGCTTTCGCGACCGCCTCGCAAGCCCGTCACCTCCGTCGATCGTGTGACAACCAACTCATCACACGATCACGCCGCACTATTGCCCTTCGCGCGACTCCATGAATGACTTCGAAGCGAATCCGGTTGGATCGCTCCCGCAAGTAGTCATGCAGCAGAGACCCACAGTTCAAATCCACTTCGTCGACCCCCGTTGGTTCGCCATAGCCCTCCCAATGCACCAAGAACTCCCGCAGCACACATCCATACCGAGTACGCCGTCCAGAACGCATATCGGAAATACGCTCCGCTTCATACTCGTCGTCGTCCCGATTCGCCTCCCAATTGTCTTCAGGTAGCAGCGCATCATCAAAATCGAATCGATCTTGACCCTGAGCCGTGAGAGTGAGGCGTGGTCGGTCTGGGAATGCGCGAACCGGCTTCAGCTTGGAAACATGTACCACTGGGAATAGTCGATATTATGTTCCGGCAATCTCGAGACGCACAGC
>JAIKVH010000713.1:996-12602 GCA_024679275.1 Phytophthora niederhauseri
TTTTGCCCAAAATCTTTTTGATCCGGATGTCCTATTTTCCGGAACTGCCCAGTAGCACCTCTCACTGAGCTGGAGACAGCATGTTAACAAGGGAGAATCGGTAGTATTTGTAATTACATGTAGTAGCGTCCACCTTTCTTGGGATTTGGATTGCGTATTAAATAATAATAGCAAAATGCAAGGAAAGGTACATTTGTAGTAGCGTACACTTCGGCCCCAGAAGGACGAGTGTGCGGTAGAATTGGTATGGAGAGACTACGAGTAGACAGCAACGCACAATTGTAAGTCCATGATAGATCATGACGAACCATACACGTCGTCGGCGTTAACTTAGCGTCGGTTTAAAAGATTATAGTAGACCAGTTTTGCCCTGAGGCCACCGAGGCGTAAGTTTACTCTCATGGATTTCGTGCTTTATTAATTTTATTCGTTCAATTACCTGCTTTACGTGTGCTCTATTACCTTTTTTCGCGACTTTGGACGAAAACCACTCCATAAACGACGTCTATGTGCTAAATAGTAGCACAGCGATCGTCAAATCTGATGGGACCGAATACGCTCCCGTTCTCCTTCATTCTCAGCATTTTAGGGGAATATACACCCTTCCCGTCTACAACACCCCTGGTCGGTACGCTACTACCGATTCTCCCTTGTTAAGAACGGCCCTAAGGGGGCAATGCTACACGAGAGCTATGCGTAGGCTGGGATAGCTAAAGAATTTTGTGTGAGGTAATTAGAGCCGGCCGCGCGATAATTCTGCGGAAATTATGAAAACCAACAATTTACCTAGCTGTGGGTGCGTTCAATCCTCGTAATAAGGTGCCCGACCAGTTCCGTATAATCGACTCGGTCTTCGGCAGGATAAAAATCATAACTCGTGAACTAGGAGTCGGATTAAGGTGAGACAGGTGGCGTTGGAAAGCTGAGTGGTTCCTCTTTGAGGTCACGTACTAGCTACTTATAGAGAGCATTTTCCCCGGTTCGGCTCGTAAAACCGTGCAGCGACTCCGATTTGGCCGGCCGACCAGTTATGTAGAATCAAACATGTTGGAATTTGTATGCTTTGCCCATCCCCCTTGGGCGTTGACACCGCAGTCAGCAGTGCAAATCATTAGCAAATCTGATGAGGCCTATCCACCTTTTTGGTACTTATATCTGATCTCACATTATGATATAGAGGCAATACATGGATACAGGATTTCTAGAGCACATTCTAGGCGCTTCCAAATGCTGTAAACCTGGTAGGCTACAAGGTTTTCCGGTTGAAAACGGTGAGCGTTTGTACCGCTCGGGGGTGTATCGTAGGTGCGAGATCATTCCTGTTCGCCAGGAACTTCCAGCACGGCTGCTTGGGCGCGCGTTTCCACTGGAAGCAAGGGCTTAGACGCGCAATTGTTAAAAACCGTCGCACTTACTACTTGGCTGTGCTTTATTGCACATACGCCTTGGGCGTTTGTGGTTATACCGTAGCGCCTTACAACGTGATTCTTTACTTTGTTTGTCGCCTTCGACTCTCTACTCTGTTTGGCGCTTTCGTTTACTTCTGCCGAGGCATCGGCTTGTCACCAGTAACCTCCACTCTAGGGACGAATCTCTGATATTAGTGTAAAAGGCATTTGCTAACAGGGATTCGTGCATTAAGTGTTGCAGGAAGTGTGACACACGCTTATTTCAGCCAATCATCCTCACCCCTCCAGCTGATTGGATAAAAGTATCCGGGCGTCCCTTTGCCGAGCCCAAGGGGGATGGGCAAAGCATACAAATTCCAACATGTTTGATTCTACATAACTGGTCGGCCGGCCAAATCGGAGTCGCTGCACGGTTTTACGAGCTCGGAGTCGCTGTACGGTTTTACGAGCCGAAACCGGGGAAAATGCTCTCTATAAGTAGCTAGTACGTGACCTGAAAGAGGAAACACTCTGCTTTCCAACGCCACCTGTCTCGCCTTAATCCGACTCCTAGTTCACGAGTTATGATTTTTATCCTGCCGAAGACCGAGCCGATTATACGGAACTGGTCGGGCACCTTATATTTATTTTAGGGAGCCAAAGATCTGGCGATAGTAATAGGGCGGCAGCGCGCTGTAAAAAAAAAAACACAAAGCGTTAGCGCCCTGGCCGAGCTTGTGCAATTTAGGCACGGACCGGTAACGCCAACGAGAATTAAGCACGTTATAGATATTGCCGCTTGCAAATACTTTGTCCTCTAAAATAGACCTCTAAAATAGACCACGCCTGTCTCTTACTATGAGTGGACATGAGATAGGCGAGGGCTGATTTAGCTTTGTGCTTTGGTGGAGGCCGCTTTTAGGTCCAGAAACTCGGTTTGGCCGGTCTAGAATGGCATTTCTGCGTTTCCACCCCGGAGAAAAGCGTTTTGGTCGGGAAAACAGAGCCCCAAACTTCGATCTTAGACCAGTACTGGCGAGATATATAAATCAGACCTAGGCCTTAATTAAGAGCTGGCTGGATTAAAACCGAGATTATTAACGAGATAATAACCATGCGTATGCCAAAATATCTGCAAACGGCAATAACGGTTGCTGGCCTTTGGCTGGGAGACCATTTTCGTTAGTATTTGTGTTATCCTGAAAATTCTGCACTGATTGTTCTCAGACAGATAGTTTAGAAGAAAGATTATCAGATGGAGTTTGCCGATGTGACACAATCGAAAACTATACTTTGGACGCGTGTGCCTCTAATTGGTGACCCGTTGTATACATTAGGGTCCCGTACAGTAGTTGACGAACTGCTTGTGCAACTGCGCGTTGGGAGTTAAGCCACAACTCTATGAACGGTTCTAATAGTAGAAGGCAGGCAGATGCTGCGGCTGCGAAGCAGGCGCAGAAGATGCCTGTGGATAGCGGTTTTGCCAGCTCAAGGTTTGATATACCGTCGACCGACAAAAGAAGAGCAAGCCGGTGACAAAACTAATGCAATTTTCGGACAAAAGGTTCCATTTGGAGGTAGACAATATAATGAAATGCGCGGTACTACCGCGGTACTACCACTGTGTGCAGCAATTCGATGCCTACCCCAGCCTCGGGCTGCACGCTGGTCTAGCGGAAAGCCTCGAGCGGCTCGAGGCTTTCGAAGCTTCACACGCTGGTCCTCTTCGCCGACAGCGCACGCTTTTCATCAGCGCATAGATGTAGTGCCCGATACCCTGTGGCTGCAAGCTACATTCTGGTCTACACGCACGCATTTTGGACATCTACTCCGATCCTGCATAGTCAATTAAATAGGTTTACGACAAAACTAATGTAATTTGTTGGAATTCTTTTGTCCGAAAATTGCATTAGTTTTGTCACCGGCTTGCACTTCTTTTGTCGGTCGACGGTAACACAATATTCGAGTCAAGAAGCGCGGTTACTTAACTTAACTTGTTCTGGCCGTCCACAGCAGACCTCCCAGATGATGTGCATCTAATGGATCAGCTCTGGAATCTCACATGTGAGATCCTTGCCAAGAATCTCATATGTGAGATCCGTGCGCGCCAAGGGTCCCAGCTACAGCCAGGGAGGGCTACGAGCAGCACGAGCAGTGGAGGCCCCATGGTAAGCAGGACAGTGCACAGAGAGCAGTGTCTAGCTTTCATCAATTCAATTCTCAGTTTGCAATTTACCTCATCGGCCACGAGTCCCCGGTCGCGAACGCCGGGGCCGCAGAACAAAGCTAGTTTTAGTACTGTGGTACTGGTTGCAGACCGTTCCCTCGCTGTGCAAGCGACCAGCTGTGCAAGTTTCTTCCTCGACTGTGCAAGTCGGCGTGTAGCTGTGAAAGCCCGTACCTGAATATCCGGATTCGCGATGGCTGGATTCACCATTCCGGATCAAGACGCCCCGCCGCCGCAAGCCGAGAACGCTGCTGCAGCCGAGCCGGGCGACCCGATCGAGCACACTGAAGGTGTTCAAGGCGAGGCACCACCTGCTGTATCGGCCATGGCAGAACCAGCCCAGTAATCGCCTCGCGGCAGCGCTCCACGGCGCTCCAGTGTGCGGATCCCGGCCGACGTGGGTGGGCCGTTCGCATTACCCGGGCGGGAGTATGCTGGGGACGTCGACGTCGACATGGAGGACGTCAGCGGGAGTGGGGCAGCGCGGAACCCGACAGCAGATACTTCGTCGGCAGGCAGACGTGTGCAAACGATGCCGACACTGCCCACCCCGCCAACATTTCGAGGCTCGACAGCTCTAGAGAAACAGACATTCATGAAGAAATATGAAACCTACTGCCGACAGCTGACAGCGCTCGAGACGGCGTTCTTTCGCCCGTTCCGTATGCCAGTCGGAGCCTGCGCCGAAGACGAGCGTCGTCGCCTCATTGCCATGTTTGACATCTGCAAACCGCTGGATGAGATAACAGAAGGCGACTGGATCAACTACTTCTGGGAAGGACGCGTCACGGGGGAGCTCGACTTCGACAAGGTCAAGGCACTCGTGCGCAGCAAGCTGGCCATGGACACTCAACTGACCGACGCCGACTCTCGTGTCTCTAAGTTGGCCCACGAGATGTACCAGCTCCTCGAAAAAGAAAACATGGAGTGGATGATCGAGGGAGAGCCCAAGAAGATTGTGGGGTACATGATTGATGCGCTGGCGCCCGAACCCTTCAGCGTACAGTGAAGAACGAGCTAGCACGCGAGTCCAACAAACCACTCCATAAGGATGTGGTTGCCTTCATCAAGTGGCTTCGCGCCAGCTGCAAGGAGTATTTGCGATGGGAGCCAAAGTCCAATCAGCGCAAGCAGTCTGAAACTAAACCGGCCGGAAAGAAACCCGACTCGGCGGCCCCCAAGCAGGCGCAAGCGGCTGGAAATCAAGCCGCGCGCCGCAAGCGCACGTGTCTCAAGTGCGGCAATGAAAACCATCGAGTTAAGGACTGTCCGCGCGCTGCGGCGGGCGAAGCAGAAGCGCTCTTGCGTGAATGGCGAGAGAAGAAGTCGGATAGAGCGTCTCCCCGGCCCGCGGTGACGCCAGCTACTCCTGGTTACCACGTTAAAGCGCTGCAGCTTAAGGAGGTCCCATTGGAACCCGGAAGCGAGTGCATGACGCGTTTGGAGAATGTGCTGGACCTCGACAGTGTGCTGTTGGACTCTGGAGCAGATGTGAATGTTGCCAGCCGAGGCCTCGTGGACCTGTTGCGGGAGCTCGGAGTCGTGTTACGAGAAGATACGGTCGCTCCACGCAAGCTGGAGACCTTTGATGGCAGTATTTTCGAAGTATCCAGGCGCGTTCAGTTCGACACTATCCAACTCCGGACCACGGCCGGGCCATTGCTGCTTCGCAACACACCAGCGTGGGTGTTTGAACAAGAGCAGGAGAAACGGGTCTTAGTGCTGTCCCGCCCGGTCATGGAACATCTCGGGTATTCGGTTAATGCCATCCTGGCCAAAGCGTGCGACACCCAGCGGGAATGGGATTTGCAGGATCTTGGTGGCGACAAGGGTGCCGACGCAATCCGCCTAATTCGGGATAGAGCACTTCTCGAGATAAGACCTCGCGCGCAGCAACCGGTGGGTCCCGTGCTCGATGACGCTGAATGGAGGACTGCTACACCCGAGTTCGGGCTCCGCGGCGAAGATACCGACGCGCAAGTGGCGGCGATACTAGCGGAACGAGTTCAAGAGGCGGCGGCCGCCGGCTTGAGTGCCGAACAAGTCGAGACCCTGGCAACCGTGTTGCACGAGTACCGAGATGTCTTCCGAGTGTCGTTTGGTAGTGACCCGCCAGTGCGAGTGGAGCCTCTGCGCGTACGTCTTCGTGAAGGAGCGATACCAGTCAGGATTAATGCTCGCCGCTACCCGCCTACTCACATGGAATATCTCGACCAGCATGTGCAAGAGCTACTTGACAATGGACTTGCCTATGTGAACCCATCGAGTCGCTGGGCCTCTCCTCCCCGAATCGTACCCAAGAATGAGCCTGGTACATTTCGCATGACCGTTGACCTGAGAGCCGCGAATGAGCGGACGGATCCGATTCAATGGCCTATGCCTATGCTGGACTCTGCGCTTGGCTTGCTCGAGGGGTCCTCCTGCTACTTCATGCTAGACTGTACTGGCAGCTCCCGCTTCATGTCGACTCACAGGAGATGTTTTCGATCATGACGCATCGAGGGATCATTACTCCTACCCGTGTCTTAATGGGTGGGATGGACGCCGTGGCATACTGCCAACATGTTGTCGAAGAGGTTTTTCGTCCGATGCTGTATCATGGTGTCTTGGCTTGGCTCGACGACATCCTGGGGTATGCAGTCGATCCTGTGAACCTCCTGGAAGTGCTCGAGCGAGTGTTGGCGGTGTGCGGTTAATTGGATGAGGCAGCATATCCCTCAGTACGCGCAGCTTGCGGCTCCACTTTGGTTGACGCCGCAGCGAAACGAGCAGGTAGGCGGAAGGCGAAGCAACTCTGCAAGATACCTCTATCGGAGCTCGGTTGGAATTCTGAACGTGAGGAGGCTTTGCGCAAAGTTCGCGACGCTCTCGTAGCGATGGTGCCGCTGGCTCACCCAGACCCGTCGCTCGCTGTGTGTTTGTATTGCGATGCCTCGCAAGACTCCTGGGGGGCCATCTGCACTCAAGTGAACGAGTCCGACTTGAGCAAGCCACTCAACGAACAAGAGCACCGTCCCCTCGCCTTCCTCAGTGGCCGCTTCACGGGTGCTCAACTTCGGTGGCCTACTATCGAGAAGGAGGCCTACGCGATTGTCGAGTCGGCGAAAAGACTGGAGTACCTGTTGCTTCGACCAGGCGGCTTTCATTTGTTCACAGACCATCGGAATTTGGTCTACATGTTCAACCCTTTTGCATCGGATTCGGGCATGCAACGGTACCAAGCCGACAAGCTCCAGCGGTGGTCTATGACGATGACAACATACCGGTATGTGATCGAGCACGTTCGAGGCAGCGACAATGTTTGGGCCGACATGCTCAGCCGCTGGGGCAGCCCTTCCTCACCGCCTCGCGGTCCTACCCCAAGTGTGAAACAGGTCGTGGTGGTGCCGTCGATATCGCCCTTGATGGACGATAAGTTCGAGTGGCCGACCTTGCAGGAAATTCGTGATGCACAGAAGACCACGGAGCAGCCCGATCTGGTAGCGTGGAGCAGTGAGCTCGAATGTCTCGTGTTTGGTGATAAACGGGTCTGGATACCAGACAGTCGTGACCTGTTACAGCGCATCTATGTGGTAGCCCATGCTGGCCGGAGCGGACATCGCGGAGAGAGAACGACTACAGCCGCGATAATGGACTGGTGTTGGTGGCCCAGCCTTGCCGATGATGTGTCTCGGTTTGTTCGGTCGTGTATCCACTGCGTGGCGACGCGAAACGGACGGGAACCTCGGCCGTACGGACCCGCTATTCACGCTACAAAGCCCAATGAAGTGATTCACTTCGACTATCTGACCCTGCCGGAGGACGAGGACTCGCACAACAAATACGTGCTGGTCGTGAAGGACGACTTCAGCAGCTTCACAGAGCTTTACCCTGCAGCAGACCCCGACGCCAGCACTTGCGCAGACGCCTTATTGCAGTGGTCCTATCGGTACGGCATCGTGCACCAATGGGTGTCGGATCAGGGCACCCATTTCAAGAACGAAGTGATCAAGAAGCTTGCTGCGAATGTAGGTGCTAACCACCACTTCACTACTGCTTACTGCCCGTGAGCAAATGGCACAGCCGAAGTGGTGAACAGGCTTCTCTTGAAGTGCATGAGAGCTGTGTTAAGCGAGCGCCAGATGTCGCCTTCCAAGTGGGAATCGGTACTTGGTATGGTGCAGGCAGCACTCAATCAGCAGCCCTCCGACAAGTTAGGTGGTCGGGCGCCCGTGACTGCTTTCATGGGTCTTCCTGCGACGACACAGCTGGTAACCATCTTTTCTGCTGACAATGTCATCGAGATGGACGAGGAAACGTTGCGCGCGAAGATTTTGGAGCACTTGGCAGCGACAGCGTCATCTCTTGAAGCCATGCACAGAGAAGTGGCGGTAACAAGTGATCGACGAAGACTGCAAGCCCGTGCACGGCGTGCCGCCGAAGCGAAGCCCCCGAACTTCTCGGTTGGGGATTTCGTGCTGGCAGCGACGGTAATTGCGCTGCCCAACAAGCTGGCGATCAAGTGGCAGGGGCCTAAGCGCGTGGTGCGTGACCTCACGGACTGGGTCATTGAAGTCGAAGATTTGAACGAGCCCCATGCAAAGGCAACGCACCATGACTCTCGACTGCGATTTTACGCCGAAGCAACCCGCGAGGTGACGGAGGACCTGCTGCAGTACGCCCTCCACTCACAAGGTGGGCACTGTGTCCAAGAGTTCCGAGGCATTCGTCTTAACGCGGCGCAGCAACAGTGGGAAGTGCATGTGAAGTGGCTGGGGCTGGACGAGCTCGAGAACACCTGGGAGTCGTACGCGTCATTGCGAGCCGATGTTCCCGTGCTGCTGCAGCGTTACTGCGACGCGAACAAGGACAATCCCCAATTTGCAGAGATGCTGTAGGCGGCGGCTCGACGACCACCGAAAAAGTCTCGACGCTCCATTCAACGGCGTCGATAATAAGTTCACGTTCGTCATCGGAGGGGGAAGTGTTCTGGCCGTCCACAGCAGACCTCCCAGATGATGTGCATCTAATGGATCAGCTCTGGAATCTCACATGTGAGATCCTTGCCAAGAATCTCATATGTGAGATCCGTGCGCGCCAAGGGTCCCAGCTACAGCCAGGGAGGGCTACGAGCAGCACGAGCAGTGGAGGCCACATGGTAAGCAGGACAGTGCACAGAGAGAAGTGTCTAACTTTCATCAATTCAATTCTCAGTTTGCAATTTACCTCATCGGCCACGAGTCCCCGGTCGCGAACGCCGGGGCCGCAGAACATAACTACAGCCAGATGCTGCGCCTGCTTCGCAGCCGTCTTGTACTATGGACGGGCTGCCGCACCCTGCCACACCAGGTCGACAAATAGTTTTCATCTATGCTTAGAGAGGTCGACCGTCGGCCTGACGGCTACACGATTAGATGAAGTTCCTTGAGTTGACGATGTCTGCGTCGGCGCCAGTTCCGGCGTCGGTTCACTGCTGCTGGGGGGGGGGGGGGGGGGGTTCGGCAACAAGAAGAACATCGCTCATCAGCGACGTGGTGCCGAACAGTGCTGACGATTCCTAGCAGCACTCGTGTCCAGATGCAACACCTACGGAATTTTTGAAATGCTCTCCATCACTCTCGAGCTTGTCTCGGACGTGAGATTGATGGAGAGCATAGGCGATATTCAGTTAACTTCAGTTACCGGGGCCAGGTTTTCGGCTTCAGTAATACCGGCTTCAGTTACCGAGGTGGGCTGGCCACAGCATTCCCTCCGGGGTTACTGCTATCCCAGAAAAATATTATTCGGAATATTACTGAGATAGTAAGTGTACCGTAAGGTATGCTGCTGGCGCAGCCGGCAGGGGATTAATTCGGCGTCGCATGAAGCCGTGCGTGTTACGCATGCGTTTAAGTATCCATCATATATTGACATATTATGAAAGTAAACTTAATAGGTGATCATATTTTGAAAGTAAACTGATTTAATAATAGGTGATCTGAATAATTACCTAGTCGGTCTCTATCAATGAAGAAACATCAATCGCATCATCAAGTTTCATTTCATTCGAATCATTTCCAGTTCTCATGCCCAAAGACACAACAACGCCAGGGTAAATTTACAGCACGAAGGTAACAATAGTCGTCTGCTTGGGAGGGCGCTGCTGCAACTTAACACTGCTCGCCAATGACGACTTGCACCACGTACTTGAAGCGAGGAAAGTTGCACTGTGTCAAAATACAACAACAACCAACAAAGCAATTAAACACCCAGCACTACAACATACCCACCCACAGTGCGTAGCCCCCCCCCCAACTTTCAGCCGCATCTTCACAGCGTCTGCAATATCGCTGGTCAGCGCCGCTGTCCGACTGTCCAGCTTCTCCGCCAGCCCCTGCCCGATCACCTGTCTCATCTTGGTCGTCGTGGGCTTCGCCTTCGGGCTCAGCAGCAGCGCCCTCGAGCCTTCCGCCGGCGCCACCATCACAAGCAGCAACAACAATCTCAAATGGGATCGCGTCGCTTCAAGATCCAGCGAGTACATGTACTCAGATTAGACCAATCTACTGCTTTAACGATAACCAATCGACTGAGGTAAGATAACAATAACAACACCCAAGGTCTCACTTATTGTGCCTTGCAATTTTTTTGGCAACTCCGACGCTCAGAAATCGGATATATCGGGTCGGAAATAATTTGCAGCTCAGAGATAAAGGCGAGGGACTCCAGTGGAGGTACGATTTCGTGCGGGCGCTGAGTTACTATCGCACGGCGCATCTACCAGCCGTGAGATATTGTCAGGTGCTTCCAGCTTTTTCGATCCGGTGCGCAGAGGCATAGATCAGGAGAGCGACGGAGACGGTGCCCGGAAGAAAGAGTCTGGAGGTCGGCGTCGAGGACCATCGGAAGCGTGAGCCGTTGTTCTGCCTCGCCACTTGCAAATTTGCTTGTATTTGGTTATTAACAGCGCAGCGCGGAGGCAAGAAAACAAATTGTTATTATCGTGAGTGTGTTATTGCACAAAGGTCTGGTTATCGGGTAGTTGTGGATGATCGCGGGCGACTGGTGCGCCGCATGTGCGGCGCGCCTAAGTCGTATGCGCTGTGCGTTTATCTTTTTGTTTATTTTTGCTATCTCAGCCCCCGCGAAGCCCTAGTTGCCGCACCGCCCCCCCATTCGTTTTTTTTGTTTTTGCTGTTACCAATAACTAGGGCTTAGCATAGGCTGGGATAGGTAAATGATAACATTTTGTTTTTCGGAAAGCCGATGTATGTACTCAGCTTACTTAAATCTATTAGTCGGTAGCCGAAAATAAAATAACTGAAACATCACCTTGGACACCATGCCATCGTTGCTAATAAAGCGGGACCTGTTCAACATGAATCTAATCAGTTGCGCCATTGTGCATTCGGGATGGTCGTACACTAAAGTGATCGCTAATTGAATAGAGTTACTACTTCGATATCACAAAGAGCACAATTATGATCAAAACAATCAAATTTAGTTATACCTGTACTTCGACACGTACGACGTACGGGCATCTCCTGCGCCTGTTTCGCAGCCGCAGCATCTGTCCGGCCGCACCGCTATTGAGAAAAAGGACGGCCGATTTTCAAAGCAAAACCGAAACATGAACGTGAGATCGTTCTACGACTCGTTTTCGCAGCCGCAGCATCTGCCCGGCCGCACCGCTATTGAGAAAAAGGACGGATTTTCAAAGCAAAACCGAAACATGAACGTGAGATCGTTCTACGACTCGTCCAGACCGCAAATGCTCTTCTCGCTTTGTCAAACTCGAGAACACTCGGTCAATCGGCATGTAAATCAATGTAACCTGACCGTAAAACCTATTACCGGTTCGTCACCAGTTTGACGGGGGGACAGCGCTCGAATTAATCCTGTTTGGGCTGTGCTATCAGCACTTCGTCGCTTCCTATCCCAGGATAAGTATTCATTTAATCCTAGTATAATACCGTGCCTCGCAGAAAGAATGGTTAACAGTTAGATTGCCATTTCAAGGGGCAATTCTTTTG
>JAIKVH010000714.1:0-12598 GCA_024679275.1 Phytophthora niederhauseri
CGAAAAACACGTGGGAGGCAGCACAAAAAAATTGTGGACCACACTACGTGTTTTTCGATACCGATTTTTAAAAGCCTCTATTACACTATCGACCCCGCTCTACCCCGGCTGAAAGTCCTGTCCCCTGGGGGACTCGAACCCTCAACCTCCCGGTCCCCGATGTGCGGCCCTTACCACTACACCGAATGGGATCAGTTCCGAAGGTGAGGAGGCAGGTACGCCGACGGCTTCTTGGCTCCGTCACTCGTTTTAATGACCGGTCTGCCGTAAATGTCTTCTTCGACAGCGACACTCTCCTCCTTCTCCTGTTCCTCCTCGTTATCATGATCGTCGTCATTCTTGTCACTATCGTCGGCAACTTCCTCGTCGCTCTCCTCTTCCACCTATCATGATCGTCGTCATTCTTGTCACTATCGTCGGCAACTTCCTCGTCGCTCTCCTCTTCCCCCTCCAGCTTGTCGTTGCCGTCGTCGCTGTTATTCTCGTTTCCCTCCTGTTCACCGTCATCCTCGCTATCGTCACTAGCCTCATCAGCGTCAGCACCAGTTGCCAGCTCCTGGTTCCGCAGCGTGTTAGCCCGAGCTTCGTCATCGTCTTTCTCATTGTCGTCTTCTTCGTCCGAGTAGAACTGCGTGAGGTCCTCGGACTCCGACTCCGACTCATCGGTCGGCAGCTCGTCCATGCCCTTCAAGAACTCGGCGTCTTCAGTCTGCAGCAGTTCCATCTCACGGCGAGTCTCCTCGTCCATCTCCATGTCGTCGCCGAAATCGCTGCCAGCCTCGGACCCCTCGCTTCCATCCACCTCGCTCTCATCGTCTTCGTCACTCTCGACGTCTCCATCGTGGCCAGCAGAAGCAGAGTGCTTCGCTGCCTTGGCCGCCTTGGGCCGTCCCTTCACCACTCTGCTCACAAAAAAGAATTGAGCACGACCATCTTGCCTCGAGGCGGCTGGATGAAGTCTAGGGCAGCGGCAGCTCGAGTCGTAAATTACAGGTGACGGTGATAAATTACAGGTGTCGGTTATCTATCGGTAGCCGTAATATTGCAGTACTACGTAGTACATTCGAACCCGAAATGTTACAATAGAACAGGAGTCACTTTTTGTCCAATGAAACGGCATAATAATTTTCTTTTTGTCCAATGGAACCACAGAAACTAAGAGACTTTCTCCACCATCCTACCGCGACTACAGACACTAAGTGCCGCGCCCTACCTACCTGCTGCGCGACCGAGCGAGCGATGGCCGTGAAGAGCTCCATGCCGCAGTTCGTCGCGCGTTGTCTGGAGGAGATCGGGCTCGAGGGCCGCTGCGGGATGCCGCTGCGCGCGCTGTTCGACGCGCTGGACCCGGAGCGGGACGCGGCCTACCGCCGCTACGCCTGGCGCGTGCTGCGCGGCATGGAGAACCAGCTGCGCTTCCACGTGATGCGGCCGCTGGACGCGCGCGCCGACGAGCAGCTGGACCAGAAGCCGCTGGTTGGCGCCGAGGAGACGCCGCCGCGCCGGAAGCGCAAGTGGAAGACGACGCTGCTCGCCAGCCCCCCGAACTGCGAGTCGCCCGCGGCCAATGAAGCGACGGACCGGACGCCCAAGCGCCACAAGCACAAGAACCAGCCGCTGCAGCCCGTGCTGCCGTCCATGAGGCGGATCGCGGCGCAGAAGCAGCGGCGGAGGATGTCGGACGCGGACTGTGAGAGCCGAGGAGACGCTGGACGACTGCGGAGGCGGCGGCAGGGCAGCAGTGATGGACACCGAGACGGAGACGTGGTGGTAGTGGAGGACGGAGAGAATGAGGCAGCGATGAGCGAGTCGGTGGTGAAGGAAGACCCGGAGCAGGGACTTGGAGAGGGACGGACACAGAATGAAGCCGAAGTCAGTATTAAACAGGAAGTTGGCGACGCGGCGGACGAGACGCAGTGGGTATTACGAAGTCCACGGGGCTTCCGCCTCGGAGAAGAGGTGGATGTGGGTGGATTGAGCTACGAAGAAGCTGTCACGAGCAATCACGATGGTGTGCTTGGAGTAGTGGCGTGCGAGTCGTTGCGGCTGAAGTACTTGGGTGTTCAGGACGCTAGCCTCATGGACACGATCTCGCCGCAGTTTGATCTCCTGGAGATTATTGGCCGAGCTCGAGTACGTGGCGAGAACGCCGCCGCGCTGACGAACTCGCGACTTTTTGGAGACTCACGCAAGCTGCACTATCTGCTGGACATGCTGATTGTCTCGGGTTACGTTGTAAAGAATATTGTTACAGCAGACCAGAGACGGTTTAACATTGTTCACCTGCGACGGTTTGCGAGCAAATTCCACCCGTCGATGGTGTCACCGTCTGCCGCGATTGCACGGCAGTCGTTCCCGAAAGAAGTTTTGGCAGAAGTCATTGTTGGCATGATGAAGGCTCGAGGGGAACGGACTTGTGTGTTTGCTGACATTGGTCGCGAGCTGGGCTACGGGAAGCGCCACCAAGAGCAGTTGCGTAATTATTTCATCCAGCAAATGAACGCCAAACCAGGTTTTCCTCTACAGTTGTTTATGGCACGATGCAAAACTGGCAGTGAGTACATTGGGCGAAAGTTGTGGTGCGTTCGTCTTCGCGATGGTTCGTCTGGTGTATCGGGTCGGCGGCGAGGCTCTTCAGTTACGTTTGAAGAGCTAGGGCCGGACACTATGGCTGTTGGTCGCCCAGTTGTTGAGCGCGGGATAATGGAGCAAATGTATGTCGCTATTCAAGACCGGGAGAAGGTCGGTGCGACCGTGCCTGAGCTCCGAGACGTGTTGGGTGTTCCCACGTTTAAGCTGCCGTACAAGCTGGCGCAGGGATTGATCTCAAACTACAACATTTCGGTGGAGCAAGTTGTTCTAGGCAAGAGTACGATGTATCGGATGTTCGTGCCGGGAGCGGGGAAAGGCACTGACGAAAGTACCGAGCAAACTGCAAACGGTGATAACTCGAGTTCGGTGGGTTCCAATGTTGGCGTGCGAGTGACCCGTGCCGCTGACAAGTATAGCACACCAAAAGGACTGGACAGCACAGACGATAGTAGTGGACAAGTTCAACCGGGCACAATGAAGGAGGCTACCCGGGGTATGGTGAGAGCATCAACGATTGACAGACGAAGAAACTACATTTTGAAGCGCGTGCAAATGGAGAAAGTAGTGTCCTTGCACCAGCTACGAACGGGTTTGATTGAAATGGAACGTGTTGCAGAGGCCAGCACCATGGACATCCGATCAGTTCGCCGTATTGTCGATGAGCTGGTGGAGGAAAAGAAAATGATGACGATGGATATTACCCTACCACCAAAACAGGTTCTACAGAAAGCTCATCGCAAGGTAAAGTGTGCTGTTCTGGTTGGGTATCAACGCAGCCGTGAAGCGATCCGCGAGTTCATTAAGGCGTACGAGGAAGAGCAGCAGAGGAAGTATCAGGCAAACTTGGTGGATCACGACAATGACGACTACGTCGTCGTAAGTAATCGCAAAAAGCAGCGTGGTAATGCAAACAACGTCAAGGAGAGGGCTGCCCAGGAGCCTCAGGACCAGGAGGTTGTCAAGTACAGCGCTGACTCGTATAAACTGGCACGACTTGGGCTTGCAAAGCTGCAAAAGCAAAGTCGCAGGCTTGGTATGTTTTTCGGTATGATGTACAAGTGCCGGGCTTTTCATCTGATGATCTGGGAACGACTTGAGCTGCTACGTGGTCAGAGTGGCGTTGCGGTATACGGAAATGCTGTATCGGGTGATGCGTCACGTAAAAATTCACAGGAGGTGTCATTTGCCCTGAAAGATGTCTTGGATCTCTTGACCGTGAAGGAGTACATTCAGCTTGTCGGTGTACCCGAACTTCTCACCGATTGCGAAGAATCGGCTGTCAGGCTGGCTGCAACCAAAGGTGGCGGATGGGATGTGTTGCCTCAGTCAATAGCTGAGAAGCTTCGCGGGTGTGAAGCAGATCGGTTCTCGAAGATTGTGCGGGTCTTGCTTGATCTGAGGCTTCTCGAAGTCGTGCGTGATACGTCCTCTACTGGTCTTTTCAATGTTTTCCAGTCATCCGATGACTTTGATTCAATGGTTTCAAGGGTGGCTTTTGCAACTCTTTCGGGAGGACTGTTCAAGGCTAAGCGTCGAGTTCACATCAGTGTCAAGCAAGGAACAAGCGTGTTGCATCGGCTTCCATCCGAGCATTCGTATGCTTATGCGCCGGGATTTTCGTGCAAAAGCAAAAGCGAGCACTTTACTGGACGCGTGCCCCTCAAGTTTGATTTCAACGAAGTTGATGATGTCAAAGACTACTGGAAGTCGCTACGCTTCTTGAGCGTGGAAGGTGCTCGGTTAGGTACCAAATCAGATGAGCGTAATGGCGTGAGCATCAAGCTTGATGGTGCACTCATTCAATCGGCGCCTCTGTCGGATCACAATATCTACGTTCTCAAAGCGTGGGTTCCGCATTCAACGACGAGCACGAGGAGCAGCACTGCTCGAGCTAAAGCGGCGGCGGGACCTATTCAGATGCTGAAGCGTAAACAGTTCCAGCCTGATGTGCCTCCCGCAGAATTGCCCTCCCAAAAGAAACGAAAAATCGCCAAGACGGGCAATGGGAAAATCTCGCCATTCATGGCCCCAGTAGACACAAGCGAAGCAGGTGTCAGCAAATTCCGCAAGCAAGTTGGTGCTAAGAAAACCCGTCGAACTCATACGTGGACGTTTGAAGAAGACCTGCAGCTGATAGATCTTTACCTGGAGCAAATGTCATGCCGGTGGTTTGTGGAGGTTCCACTAGCTTTGCAAAGGAAGAAGGAACGTGTGGCGTTTCGAACCACCGCCTTGTCACGCACTTTGATTTCATGGAAGGAGCTTGGAAAAGTTTTCAAGAAGAAGCCCATCGAGTGTATGCTGCGTGTAAATGATTTACTGGAGGCACCGGCTATTCAAGCAAGAGTTGAAAGAGCCAAGCGAAGAACGCGTGGCGTTTCGAACCACCGCCTTGTCACGCACTTTGATTTCATGGAAGGAGCTTGGAAAGGTTTTCAAGAAGAAACCCATCGAGTGCATGCTGCGTGTAAATGATTTACTGGAGGCACCGGCTATTCAAGCAAGAGTTGAAAGAGCCAAGCTCACTATCACGCACATGAAGAATCCGGGTGGCGAGTTCCATGAGGAGGTCGCAATCATGCAGCAGCCGCGATTGGCAGCTTTGTTGTGCCGTGCTTTGCAAGTGATTTTGCACGAGCGATCCAGTTATTACTCCGTTCTGGCCGATATGCTTATGAGTAGCTGGAAAGAGAGCGAGGTGAAGTTGGTGTGGAGGTATTTGTGGCTGGCTGGAATCATTACGCGAACACCGCAGGCGAATGAAGGGAAGGATCAAAAGCAGCGAGGATTTCAAGTCCACTCGAAAGTGTTCG
The DNA here is from genome assembly GCA_024679275.1 of Phytophthora niederhauseri. NCBI lineage: Eukaryota > Oomycota > Peronosporomycetes > Peronosporales > Peronosporaceae > Phytophthora > Phytophthora niederhauseri. The sequence goes on from JAIKVH010000714.1 coordinate 5,406, forward strand.
AGATGAAAAGCCTGAAGATCCCCCACTATTTGATGGAGACGTTTTGCGAGGCTGCCAAGTATCTGGCATTCGTGAACGAAAATGTCGACGAAGCCACGATGGTTGCAGAAGAAAATGACCGATACTTCGAACACGACATCGAAGTAAACATGTCGTCTGGCCAGGCCGCTGTTGCGCTGTCCTCAATGACTTCAGGGTTCTCTAACCTCGTTCCATCGTACTTGGCGCCCGCAAAACAACCCACAGAGAACCGTGAGATCCAGCGGGCTATGGCTGTGAAGGGGTTGGCGGGGCATTTGTCGCGACAGTGGGGTGGGGTGTTTCCAGAAGACTTCTTGAAGGAATACTGGTCTGTAAAGTCTGTTTTCGGGGTGTCAGACTCGACTACCCAAGCGAACAATATTAAGGAGATGGAGGCCTTCTCGGGTAGCCGTCGTATCCACCAAGAACCAGGGAAGGATGCCAAACGCAGACGAAGGAAACACGCAGCGGAGTATTCATTGAGGTCGTGGCTGGCGATCACGCTAGCCGAAGTTACTGGAACAGGCGTGACACTCAACGAGCTGAGCACCAGATACGCTGTTTCCGGGCTTAACGCTAGTTGTAACACTGCACCTCGCGTCTTAATCCAACGAGAATTGGACGAAATGATCCGGCAAGGGAAAGTCCTTGAGGTCAACGGGTATGATCACTGTCGGTTTATACTCCGGGAGTTTGCAGATTTGTACACGCTGCACCCGTACCGAATTACGAGCGACTCAACAGCGGAAAAAGTGCACTTCCGTTTTGGCAAGGGCAGCACAGTTGTTGCACGTCCGTGGCTTCATTTGGATGGTAGCGTGAACACAAAGATGGCTCTCAAACTGAAGCGCAAGGTGGTGAATATCGTGATGTGCTGCCCAGGCATACAAGACACCGCCGTCCACAAAAAGATGCGGAAGATTTTCAGTCTGCAGGACATGCGATCGCTGCTGGAAGAGCTGATGGCTGATAGAATTATTTACGCTCGAGTTTTTCGCGACTCGCAGCCACCAATCACCAGCGTGTTTAAATTGCCAACGCGCCCGCCAAGTGACGAGATTGATATTGCCAATTTGTCTCCAGGGGAACTCCGATATGTGGATTTTTCTCGAGATCGCCTCCACTTCTTCCCGGCGGTGAACTGCATGGAGTTACTTGGAGCCGAGGCGTGTGACGCAGATCTCGGTTAAAACTTGTAGGCCTTTGATAGAAGTATCTTAATCCGATATTTATTGACCACTGATTACCGCACAATTTGGCCTGCCAGGTTGTACTCGCGCGAGCGAGTTGGAGTACCCGCTGCTCCTACCTTCTGCGCTCCGAGAGTCGCTAACGTCTGTCTTTTGTGCTGAATCAGGTTCTGAATTACGCTCAAGACATTCCGTTGCTTGTCGTCCAGAGCATGCGCGTGCCCAGAGGAGGATTGAGCCTCAGATTTGACGGACGCGCGTCTGACTGACGAGCTGGACGTGTTTGCTGGTGTTCGCCGGTGTTGCTGTTGTGGTTCCTGCCAGCGATCGTGATGAGACACCGTACCACGAGGAGTTGCTGTTTTTCGTGGGGTACCGGAACCTATCAGCACAAAACCATGAACTATCGTCAATGTGGTGCATACGGACAATAAGAGGCAGGCGGGCATGGATGCTTACCTCTGGTGACCTCCTTCGTAGGTTTGGTGACAGCCTGTTGTAACCGAGCAGCGGCATTCTGATCTTCGCAGCGTGGCCTCGCCAAGACTACAGCAGGAGGTTGGACTGGTACTGGATTGGGATCCAAGATGGGCTTGATGGACGGAGCAACGGGCCTGTTGACAGGAATGCCATTCGACTGAGCGAGCCGATCGTACATGCTCAGGTAGGGTGCAGCACGGTATTTCGATGGCGAGTTGGGAGCTTTTGTGGTAATGCTGGGAGAAATCGGCGCTGGTGGCGGCGATATCGGTGCGGTACCCTGCTGGTATTTCTGAAGACCTGCTCGAGCGCGTTCGTGAGTGGGCTCGATTGGAGGTGGCAGGAACATTGTGCCGTCGTATTTTGACGTGGGATCTCCTGGAAGCAATGGTTGGACGGTGGTGGCAGGACGCGGCCGAGTCTGCGTGTGGATCACAAACTGCTTCTTATCGTCATAGATCCGCGCTGCAAGATAAAACGTTGTGACTCGAGTTAATAACGAGTTTTACCAGAAGAGCGGATTTTTCGGATGCTGCTACCTTACAGTATGATAGGGACTTGGTGGCTGATACTTCTCTCGTCTTGTATTTGACGGCGCTGCGCATCTTCTTGTCGTCAAGCATGATCAAGCTGGGGATCATATCGAGCATGGGAACGTGATATCCCGGCTTTTGGCTGAGAGGGTTGCCTCGAATCGTGAGATGAGTGAGGTTCTGGTTCATCGACAAGGCTCGCAGCGCCTCAGGGCTGAAGGAAAAGACCAGCACCACGATTTGTTAGAAGGCGCAACATCACGCAATACCCCAGTTCGCGCACGTACTACTCGATCAGATTGTCCGAGACGTCGAGGTTCTCCAAATACTCCAGCGTCTCGATACCTTTCGTGTTCATCAGCCTGTATATATCCAGCAGTTAGTTGGTCGCTGTCGCTGTAACAAGGGCTACAGCACCAGCCGTGTACCTGTTGCCGCTCAAGTTGACGCGAACCAGTCGGGGGCAGAACTCGAGCACACTAACGTCGTCCAGGCGGTTGAACGCGAGGTGCAGCTCCTGCACAAACTTCAGGCGCTCGATACCGTGGATGCTGGCGATCACGTTGAAGGAGATGTCCAGGGTCACGACCTCCGCAGGGATCGACGACGGGACCTTGTCGATCTCGTTGTTGGACAAGTCGATGGTGTCGGCCGTTGAAAACACGCGAAGGGTGCGGTCGACCTGCCCCGACGTGAGCCCTCGCCCAGAGAGGTCGCAGTACTGAGACTCGGCGCCATCCAGCCCAACGCTCCCTCGCCGCACGGAAGACGCCATGAAGTTGTGAGGGAGTGGGTGAGTGAATAAGCGCCGTCGGAGCAAAGCTACTCGCATCAAACGGCAGTGCTGTGGGGGAGTAGAACGAAACGCACAACCGCCAGCGACGCTAATTCCAGCTCCTCATGCGGTCAGGCAGCCCCACAACAATGCTGGTCGATAAAAATACGAGGATCAACTCGTTGTCTGAGCTTGCGGAGACAAGGTGGCGAGACCGAGGAACCTCATCAAGCTTCAACTCCACGTCCACGAAGCAACAAGAGGCGCCACAAAGCCACTACAGTAGTCAGAACCAACTCGTTCCTTCAGACTTTCACGCGGAAAAAAAAATGCCGGTAAATTATACATGTACAATAGGGGGAGTCAAACCTGCAAGCGCTTGAAAAATATCGAGCCAAAACTTGAAAAAATATAAGAAGAAGTACAAAAAATAATCAGACGTTCCAGACCTCACTCCCCCTTACTTATCAGATACTTATTCTGAGACCATCTGGCTCTGACAATCTGAAGGATCTCGGTGCTCACGATGCCGGTGAAGAGCGAACGCCAGAAGCTGCTGGACGATTTGGAGCGAGCGCTGTACCAAGCCGTTCTCCTGGATGTCTTCGATCAGGATGAGGACGTCCTTGACCCTAGCGAGCCCTCGCTGCTGGACGAGCTTGCTACCCTGCTAGTCCGAGTCGAGTCGAGCCGCTATCTCATCGAGCGCGAGACTACCGAGAAGTGCACTGAGTTTGCGAGGAAGTTTTTTACGAGCCTGCCTGATGAACGGTTCCGCAAGATGGTGAGGATGTCAAGACCAGCATTCGAGTTTGTTTTGGGGCAGATCCAGGATAATCCTATCTTCAAGAACGAGAGCAATTTCCCCCAAGCGCCGGTATGGCTTCAGCTGGCTGTGACGCTGGACCGCCTGGGCAACTATGGAAACGGAGCATCGCTCGGTCGGACGATGGAGTTGTGGGGAATAGGCAAGGGAACATGTGCTCTCTACACGTACCGCGGCATCGCAGCACTAAACGATATCGTGGACAAGTTTGTGGTGTGGCCTGACGCAACTGAGAGAGCCAAGATATCCCGCAGAATGAAGGCCATGGGTTTCAAGGGCTGCGTCGGGTTCATCGATGGTACTACCATCCCGCTTTCGCAACGACCAGCAGTGGACGGCGAGTGCTATTTTGACCGGAAGTGTCGATACAGCCTCAATGCTCAGGTTGTCTGTGACGATCGTCGCAGGATCATAAGTTTCTACTCTGGTTGGCCTGGTTCATGTGCAGACAGCTCTGTTTACCAAGAGATGCAGCTTGCTAAGAACGAGTTCAAGCCGCTTTACTTCAGCCCCGGCGAGTACCTACTCGCTGACTCAGCGTACCCGGCCGATATATTGGCAAACACGATCGTTCCGGCGTACAAGAAAAACTCAAATGGTGAAGACAACGTGGAGTTTAACACTTGTCTAGCTCATGCTCGAGTAGTCAACGAGCACACGATCGGTGTGTGGAAGGCTCGATGGTCTTCCCTGCGCGAAATCCGCATTCAAATCAAGAAGAAGGAAGACATTGACAGAATTTTGCGCTGGATGGCAGCCTGTGTTGTCCTGCACAACATTCTACGCGATCTCGGCGACGAATGGCCAGAGGACGACGAAGAAGAATCGGACGATGAGGAAGATGATCTGGTGGCAGACTACGACGACGAGGCGTACCCGTTTAGGGCCCGTATTAAAGCCCAAGCGCTAGCAAAAGGTCGGCAGCCAGGCGGAATTCTTTGGTGAATTTCTCGCAGGAGTACTCGATGTTAGTATAAGTCAATGCATTCTCCTTCTCAACCAAACCGATGACTTTTATTTTTGCTTAATGCCCGTCAATCCAACGCTACAATATAGATCCTAACGCAGTCCAATACGCAAACGCTTGGCGCAAAACTCACCATCAGCGTTGTGATCCACCCATCTCCGACAGCAAACTGAAGTAGGCTTTAGCCTCTGCCGGAGTTTTGCCTTCTTTAATCACCACAGTCAGCATTTTCATATACTGGATCTCTTTTTCATGCTCCCGGCGCGCCTTCTCCTGAGCACTAGCCTCCTGTAGTCTCTTTTCCTCGAGCGCTAATTGCTTTTTGCGATGTTCCTCCTCACTCTCACGTGCTCTCTTCCTCTCCGCGGCTTCGACGTCGTACTGGTCCAGACGCCGCTTGTCATTTCGCTGTCTGATTACCATAGCGCGACTGAAATTGTCAGAGATGGAAAGCCGACTTTGCTGTGCAGTTGTCCTGGTTTGTCTCCCCGTTGACGTGGTTTCCTCCGGTTCACTAGTGGCACTGCTCGCGCTAGTCGTGGCGCGTTTGCTACCCGCTGCGTTCGAGGTAGTACTCCTGCTCTTTTTGCCGCGTTTATTTTTTTTTTGTCGTGCTGCAGTTGTGGTGTGGCGCTGTGACGATGTAGCGCGAGCGTCGCCGGAGACTAGCAAACTCGTAGCGCCCGGACGAGATGATTCTAGTTCTGCAGCAGCATCTTCGTAATATTCACGAAGCCCAGACGAAACCCCCGTTCTGCGGTCGATAGGTTTGGGCCCAGAGAAGTCATCCTCATCCTCACTTTCGCTGCAGCCCCCATTCGTCCTGGTCTCCGCATTTACATGTAGAATGCGTGGCGCATCGCTACCAGTACCATCATCGGCCGTACTATCCACCACGTCAGGCTCAATATTCGGCACTTCTCCATCATCATTGTTGAGGTGGTGATCCGAAGGCCCACGCGGGTGAACACCATCTTCGCTATTGGAACCACCGGCATCATCATGCTCACGTTGCGGTGGCGTTTCACTGCCCTCATCGTCGGAACCGTTCGTGCTGTTTCTGGTGGTGTCCTCGTGCTCTTCGTCGTCGGAACCTCCGCAATCAGCAATCGCCACTTGTTCTGGTCGCGCAGGTAGCAGCTGCAAACAACCGGGCGGCACACCAATCTCCAGCGTGCTGTTCGGTTGAACGTTCGGCTTATTCTCGAACAGCTTCTTCATTCTAGCAAAGCACGCGCATTTTTGCTCGAGTTTGTCTTCAATCGTCATCCCCCTGCGCATTTCTTTGATGGTGATACCCAGTCCAGTCTGCGAATGCTTCATACGAAGCACCTTTTTGAACTTGGTCAGGTGGTTTTTCCATCGCTGCTCCATGTTTCGCGCGGAGAGATGTGGAAGTTTAGGCGTATTTGTGAACCGATGAAGATGGTCTGCTAGCAGTTGGAACCCTTGCTTCTTGGTCAGCTTTGGTTCGCCGCCAATCTCCATCTTCTTACTGCCATACACAGACTCGAAGTGTTTCTCGTCCTCCAACCAAGTGACGATAATTCGATAGTCATCGCGAGTAAGGTGGACTTTTGGCGTAACACCCTCGATCTCTTCTTCCTCATCGGACGAATGGAGGTGACCACGGTCGTTTTCAGTCCTTTGGGAGGTTGGCCGAGATTCGCGGGGGATCGTCATGGCTCCAGCACTTGGTTAACAGTAAGCGAGATGGCACCGACGTCCTAATACAGAGAAGATAAAGTGTAAGCTTTTGTCAGCACATGCAAGGCGTTCAGTCCGTCGATGAATACATACCGGGTGTCAGAGACCGCGCTGGTGTTACTGGAGGGAACCTTCAAGGTGTTGTGTGAAGCCGCTGGTATCCTCAGCACTCGACGTGGGCTTGGTGTGGTGTGAGCAGCGCTTTCGGTGCGCAAACAGCGACGAATCCGGGTGCTTATCGCTAGACGAATAGCGGTTTCGCCACTTAAGGCAGTGGCTACGGGCGGCCCTTGCTGCTGGCAGCAGCAGCTCTGGTTGTCGAAGGCGGCGGCGACGCGGCGGCGACGCCGGCGGCAGATGAAGACACTGGCCGCGAAAACGCTGACTGGGTTTCCTCTCTAAAGTACCGGAAACATGTCACATGGATACACCTCATGGCCACGTAAATAAGCAAAAAAGTGCTCGTCTCAAAATCAAGCCACCTCCGGAGGTGGCTGGTTTCAGAGATAAACAAGCAGTGCCCGAAAAATAAACAAGCAGTATTTTTATAAGATATAAGCAGCTTTTCTGGAAGGTTTGACTCCCCCTAATGCGCGTGAATATCTTTACGGTCTCCATCTTCCACCCCCCAAACACCTTGAAGTCCGCCCCCTAGTAATTCCGATTTCTGTCGTACCTAGTATGGCCCCACCCG
>JAIKVH010000715.1:0-12593 GCA_024679275.1 Phytophthora niederhauseri
GTGTTGTCGGCGGATAGAGTTTGCTTTGGATAATAACACGTTGAACGAAAAAAAAAACTAAATCAAGGTATAGTTTCCATCACGATCGTACAATTGAACTTGAATTAACGTTAGTTGCGGTTTAGACGGCTAACTACGCCCGATGCCGCGCACTGCTGCAGCGTCGCATCACGGATAGCACAACCTTAAAAACGCGAAGTAGTTTTTGCAAAGCTTTAGTGGAACGTTTTATCTAATCCGTGTGGGTAGTAGTATTATAGATCAGAATATAACGTTAGTTTTTCCGAAATATGACAATAGCTAGATATCTTGTAGAAGCTCTCGCTTTGAGAAACTATGCCTGCAGAAGAAAATATTTGTGTGTGAAAGAGGAGGGTATAAGTTAGGACTCACCACAGATCGAATCGATAATTTTAACGCTAATAGTACATGTTTGAAGCTGCATGTAGTATAATACGATGCAGTGATGTGGTAATGGTACCAGTCGTGCCCAAGGTCAGCATCATTAGCACCGATGCCTCTTATTGGGCGAAAGAATACAATTCTTGCTACTACACAATTCGTTGTTCGTCGAGTTAATAGTAGTCCCTGATGTTTGCGATGGACTCTGGTGGCATCGTGGGCATCTGATATCAAAAGAAGCTCCGAGGCGAATAAGCATCTATCAAAACCTGTAATTGTCATTCAGACCAAGTGCTGTATGATGTTGTGTGAATGTCGTTTGATGTCATCCGCACGGGGGGAGAAGCGACGAATGTAGCGTGAATGTCGTTCGATGACATCCAAAAACCTTCCCCAATCATCAGTTCTTCGAACTGCGAATTGTATAATGGGATACGTGAATCCACTGCTACAAAGAGATACTAATGCGCTGCATATATGGGGTGGGGGTATGCATAAGCTAAACCAAACTTCCAAGGGTTGTCAATACCAGATTCTATCGCTCACAATTCGACTATTATCGGCTGAAATAAGCGTCAAGAGTGCCACGATTATAACGTCGCACCCAGTAAACACTGGCTCCCTGCTATGAGGTTCTAAAGCAAAAGAAAATAGGTGGGTAGTTCGGTGCGCTGAGTTTGTAGGGTATACTATTTGGAATGGTATTATAGCTCATTGTACTACTGGCTCCCTGCTATGAGGTTCTAAAGCAAAAGAAAATAGGTGGGTAGTTCGGTGCGCTGAGATTGTAGGGTATACTAGTTATTTGGAATGGTATTATAGCTCATTGTACACCTAAAAATAAGGCTATGGTATTCTATTCAGAATGGGTATATTAATTGGTAGAACCCGTTAGTAAGAGAAATAATGCACAAGTAGCATTATCTGGGTACATGGACCGGCGGGTCTGACTTGAGAATTGAGGCGTCCTAAGCGTCTGCGACGCTGACTTTCATAAACTTTAAAACTTAAATATTTGTATCGCAACGGATTTTACAAGACTGCTAACAGTAGAATTCAACTATCAAAAATTTTCCGCCAAGCGAAGCGAGGCGGGCAGTCTCACGTGCTTGGCTTAGACCTGTTCAAAGAGCCCCGCTTGCGGGGCTCCGCTTGGTTTGTTACAGTCATAAAAGGACGATCAACACTTATTTAGAGCTAATTCTTCCTAAGATTGTGAGAGCTTCCCCTAACGCCCGCGGCCAGTATTTGAGAGCCAATCGACGGAGATACGAGCAGAATGGCATGGTTTGGCGGGTAGGAAACCGCCAATCGCTCTGTTTCCGCCTAACGCAGACTGGATTAGCTTATTCCGCCTTAACTCGGCCTCACCATCGCCGCTCCTAATTCGTCCACGGAGGGACGACCCGGAATTAACATGGGAATTAGCTAACTCGGGGCATAATTAAGGTTGGTAAGGGATTAGAGTTATGCCAGAATTATCACGGCAGAATAAGTTCAAAAGGCACAATACTAGATTTTAATATGCTTTATCGCGATCCAATTAACCAACTGCCATTTAGGTACACATCACACATGTTCGACAAGACTTGTTGAACAAGAGTATTGCTCTAACAGGAGTATGCTCTGTACTCTTATACTTGTTCTCGGGGCACTAACTACTAGTGGCTAACGAGTCATGTCAGGGCTTGTGCTGCTTTTCTTACTCAGGTAATATTGAGAGCCCAAACATCCACAAAAAAGAACCTGTTGTCGCTCGGTGAAGGTCAGCTTGTCATTGCTCGAAACTTGGCGCTCGTTGGCATTTTGACACAAATAAATCTCTTCCGTAGTTGAAAGTTGGCAAAATCGTGATATCCTCGACCGGATAAGTTGCATGTGCCACCGAAGCAAAATTTTAATGTGCACGTTTGCTCGGCACTTGCGGGGTTACAGATGCACGCACATTCCACACGAACAAAACGCCTATATACACGTAAGACGAGTCCACAATGGAGCATTAAATATGTCTGGTGGACGTCAGCAACAATATTCATGATTAGCTCTGAATTTCTTGATCGTTTGCCTGGCCCTTCTTGGTGATCGCTTTTACTCGCTGGCCCATAACACCCATGATCTGCAGCCTCATACTTTCGCCGCCGCATATTACCGAATGCTGGTTCGGATGAGCTGCCACAGCAGTTATGATGCTGTTCATGGGGATGCGGAATCGATCAAGCCGCTCTATCGCAGGCAATTCAGGACCTGGCGTGCTGTTTCTTGCCCCATCGACTTCAACTTTTCCATCCTCACGTTTTGTAGCTGGCTGCGTCTTGATGCGTCGCAGCTGCTGTAAATCGATTACGTTCAAACTTGTGGTGTCGTGGATCCCGGTGCACATGATCGATTCATCGAACAAGACTGTGCCTCTGCAACGATGGCAGGACAGCCATGAATTCCGTAATGAGCTAGGCAAGAAGTCCCGATGATATTGGTTCTCACTAGCCATCGACAGCACCGATGGCGAGGCTTCTGCCTTTGGCTTCTCTCGCAGTTTTAGGCCTGATCACACAGTAGCAAACAGCAATCGTTAGATTAGTAAGGCCTTGGTTGAAGAATAGTTTCTGCTTACATACCTCGGATGAATGTATGAAGCTTTATGACTGATCCAAGCAGGTAGTCGATGACCACGACCCAATCATTCCGCAACTGACACAGCACCTGCGTCTCTGCATTCGGTACCAAACGCATTGAGGTGATGCCGGGTGAGCCGGATCGGTTCGAGAGAATCACCGCCTCGATCCCCGCAGATGATAAAAATGCTGCAAAAGCAGCCGGGTGAGCCGGATCGGTTCGAGAGAATCACCGCCTCGATCCCCGCAGATGATAAAAATGCTGCAAAAGCTTGTCAGTCAATCACAAACAAACAAAAAACAATACGAAAATGCACGCGTTGGGTTGCTTACGTCTGATCGCTTCCATGACGTTGAATGCTGCTTTTCGCTGCGGCACGGGTTTCGAGCCAAACGCTGGGACGGACTTGTGCTGTATGTCGTACGTCTGCACATCCATAGCCAAATTCTCCAATTAGTACGCGTGTACGAATGAGTACTCACCATGCGTGGCTTACCATTAGCACTCCAGCCTCGTTGCCGCATATAACAAACTGTTTGTTCGGAGACAGCACCAGCGCGTTAATCGGTTGCGATCCTGTGGGAATGCTCCACACTGGCCGCAACGGGAAACGGGTATCCCACATGCGGATAGCCCCATCGATATCTCCAGCGATGACATTGCAGCCTCCTGCACGTGGCTTCGCCTTTGTCACACCGATTTGGCGCGCGTTCGGCAGCTTCGACTCCGTCGCAGGAAGGTACAACATGTCGTTGTACCCGCTGGACGGGTGGTTCGAGCTCTTCAGCACCTTGTGCGGTTTGCTAGGAAACTTGCGCAGATTGAAGACATGAATCTCGTTGCGGTTCGAGAACGACACCGAGATCTCGAGGAAACTTGCGCAGATTGAAGACATGAATCTCGTTGCGGTTCGAGAACGACACCGAGATCTCGTCCTTCACAGTAACAACCAAGCCCACAACATCGACATCATCAGCATTGTTGACCCCATACAAACACCGACCCAATTTGTTTACCTCATTAACTGGATTCCAACGAATGCACTTGACTTCAAATGGAGTGAAAATTGTATGAATCTTCACCGCATCAGACACAACAAACGTTAGCTCATTCTCACAGAAACTCGTGCAACAACTATAGCACAAAGGTCTAGCCTACCGGGTGCAAGATCTCGTCCGCCACCTTCTCCTCCTGTAGCACCTCCACGTCTCCACCTTCAGCAGCATCCCGATCCTTTCCGTCCTGCATCTGCTGCTCGCCACAAAAACAGCCACACAACCCCTGTCACTTCATCCATCCACTCCCCGAATTTCTCCTTGCTCCTGCTCTACCTGTCCGAGGTTCAGGCTGCGGTGGAAAACGTCGTCAAAGTCGTAGAGCGCGACGATGCCGTTGGACGCCCCCGCGGCCAGGAGGACCCCCTGCGCATCGAACTCGAGGCAGCTGGCGTAGAACGTCTCGGTGCTCATGGCGCCGGCCTGGCGCTCCCAATGGGGCGGCAGCTGCAGCTCCACCGGGAGCCGCTGGAAGTGCGTGAGCGCCCAGCGCACCAGCTGCTGCTTGCGGCGGCGTCTCGGACCCCGCAGGCCCCCGACGAGCTGCCGCGTGGACGCGCAGCCCACGAGCTCCCGGCGCTGCAGAATGCCCGTCAGGTCTTCGCGCGCGTCTCGACGGGCGGCGGCGCTGCGTCCGGCTTGAGTCGGCGTCTGCTGCTGCTCTGGGTCCTGCTCTACGGGCGGCTCTGTGGTCGTGGTATCGGTGGTGGGGGCGTCGTGGTCGCTGTCGCTGTCCACGGACTCGATGCTGATGCGCCGCACCTGCTTGCGCGGGAAGAAGGCCGTGATCGGCTGCGTCCCGAGGCGCTTCATGCGTCGCTGGGCGGTTGCTGTGGTGCTGGGGAGCTTTTGAACGCGTTGATAATATAATTGTTGCCGCCAAAAAGGATCGGATTTAAGAGGGAGTTGAAGTGCCATTGGATGCTTGTCAACTTGTCAACAAGGTGATGGAATGGATCAGCGAGAGACTAGTGACTGAGTGATGACAGGATATAAGTGGTTGGCAAGGGAGTGAAGCAGACTCTGAAGCTTGGTGCAATGCTTCGGGACGGCAAAAGCACTTTCGAATTCGCCTTTTGGTCGGAACATTTCATTGCTAAGCTGCTCTCTCTCTCTCTCTTTCTCTCATGACGCTGGAACGACTGCGGACTGCGTTTTCCTTCAGGCGCCACGACGCTTCAACCAAGCAGCAATCGCGCCGTGCTGGTACAGCTTTGCCTGCGACTCGGCTATCGGCACGCGACCCCGACTCCTGGAGTTCCACGCACGAGGACTTCACGTGCCTGCGCTTCTTCGTTTGGACTGGTGGAGACCCGGGCTTCACCTTGACGACGAACACGGACGACAGGAAGCATGCACTGGCTTGTGACGAAGACGCAGAGCTGAAGGTGGATCGCGTCACGGCGCAGAAGGTCTGGGAGGCGGGGGTTCGCCCTGGGGACGTTCTGGAGACGGTCGCGAGCAAGCGCGTCCATACGATGGACACGGAGGCGGCGATCGTGCTGGTTCAGATGTCCAAGAGCCCCTCGATCATCCGCTTCCGCTCGCCAACGACAGGTAAACGCGTGCGCTTTGACGTTTTACTCGGCCAACGGAAGCTGGGGCTGTTCTTCACACCTGATGGCGGCAACGCTGTCCCCGTTGTAACGCGGCTCCCAAATCGCCGTGGCTCGGAGGACCATTCTTCTCTCGGCGTGCGGCTCGGAGACGTTCTAGTGGCGGTCAACGGGATGGATGCGATACATTCTTCTCTCGGCGTGCGGCTCGGAGACGTTCTAGTGGCGGTCAACGGGATGGATGCGATCGCCGCTGGGTTCGGGCCGACTATGGAGTTCGTCGAAGCATGTCCTCGACCATTGCGGCTGACGTTTGAGCGTGCAGCAAATGACGACGCGGATGACCAGTGGCTTGGTAGCCAGGCTGCGAGCGAGCAATCCGGAGAGCAGCGAAGAGGGTCCTTCTCACTACGCAACGCCATTCCCAGTCTGACAGCCACCGGTATGACAACTCGAGCGCTTGCCAGCCTTCGATGCAAGGAATTCGTGCGCTCACTGCTACCCTCGGGTGGTCATTTGGCTCAATCTCGGCTTCGACTGGAGGCGGGACCCGGTGGTCGGTCCACAGAGCCGTCAGCTCATGTTGAAACACACCGTGGCGTCCTGATTGAGTGGAAAAGCGGTCCGCTGGGGTTGACTCTGCTGGAGGACCCCATTTCAGGCGCATCTCTTGTGAACCGATTGACTGGCAAAGGGTCCTCCGCCAACATGGAGCGTCTGCAGCATGGCTTTCAGCTCTACTCAATTAACGGCGTACGAACTGAGGGTCGCGCTCTCGATGACTTGTGCCGTGATCTCCAGACGTTACCAAAGCCCATACAACTCGTATTCCGTCCACCTCATCTCGACGACTCAAGCGATGACGAGAGTCGTAGTTCGAAGTCCCCACCTCCGTCACCGCCTCCGAGCACTCAAGCCCCGAGCGAAACCGAGCTCGAACCAGATAATCATCGGACGTTGGTCAGGCGAGCATCGAGGGTGGAGCATTGTTACCCCCATCGATCGTCCCTCGTCCGTGAACATTACGAGTATGAAACAATTTGGACCACGAACCAGCTTGGACTGCAGCTGGAAATATCACACGCGAACACTACCTCTCCAACACCCAAGCGGGGCCAATACCCGATCGTCCACAAGGTCCTAAAGGAATCCACTCTCGATCTCCCGAGTGACGCGGTTGGGCACCTGTTCGTAGCCATCAATAACTGGACCACTTCAGGCTTGACGACGACAGAGCTTCGCACTCTTCTTCGCGTTGCAGAGAAACCGGCAGTACTTCGCTTCCGTCGACGTGAGGGCCCACCGGGTTTCCAGCGGACGTTATTGTCGGGTTCATCATACGATGCGGAGGATGGAGCACTGGACGGCAGACACTCCACGTTCGGCTCAGCGTACAACATTCTCTGGAGCGAAGGAGAACTTGGAATCACCTTCGGCTGCTATGAAGACGCCGATCGTCAAAACGCTTTGATCGTCTACGTGAAGCGCATGGGTCCTGGTCAGGCTTTGAGCTCTGGACTCGTGTCTGTCGGCGATCTTCTTCTCAGCATCAATGGCCAAGAACTACCGCCGAAGCAGAAGTTCAAGAAGACTATGCGCAAGTTGGTCGATACCCGCCAGCCGGTCACGCTAGGATTCCGCAGACTTCTGGTTGAACGCGAGCGCTGCTCAGACTGGAGTCGACACGAACACTCTTGACAAGACAGGGCCGGCCCCGCGTAGCATTAAATCGCGTTTATATTGCTGTATTGCTTTATACTATTCATTTGGACGCTTTCTTCTTGGCCACTCGCGTTACATATCGATGATTTCCCTCCTGTCGCGAGATTGCTTCTATACAACATTACGTTTTGGTATGCAACATGCACACGCTACCGCCGCCCGGAGCTGCGTCCCCCGCTACGGACTCCATCCATCGCGAACACTTGGTGAGCGCCTTACCACTTGGGAGTAATCCGGTCCTTGGCGTTCCAGTGGAAGAGGATCACGTCTTCCTTGAGCTTCACCAGATCGTTGTTGCAGCGTGCCAGCGTATGCACCGCAGGACTGTTACCCTTCAATTCTCCTTGCAAGAGCCGCTGGGTCTCCAAAATCTCTCCTTGCGAGATGGCTGGAATGTCACTCACGGGTACGAACACCACCTCAGTGGTTGCGTTTTCGCGGCCCTCCTGGTAGAACCCCAGCAGGTTCATGTTCATATCAAACGCCGGGAAGCCGATGGCGTTGCTCGAGTTCAGCGTCACCATGCGCGCAACGACGTAAAACACTTGCATCTCAATGGCATCAGCAATCTGGTTACCACCGGCACTGCCATTCCCACTGGCAGCGAGGTTCTGGTAGAACATCGGGTCATTTGAATCTTGGTCATCCAGCGAGCGCATAAACTCCGTGAGACCGCCCGAGTTATTCCGGAAGAGACCAGGAGGACCCTCCATCCCTGCGAGCCCGGACGTCGCGGTCGCCATTGCGGAAGAGCTGTTGGTCATCGAGAATTGGTTGGACGTAGCAGTAGATCCCATACTGGAGTTCATCATCATAGCCGAGCTCATTGCATCGTCCGTCAGCGGGTTCACGCCCATCATGCCCGCATTCTGCGGGCTCACGAGTGATGGTGTTCCGGCGTTCTGGTTCTGCATCTGGCCCATCGGCTTGGCTGCTGCCTTTTGCGCGGCAGCCTGCGCACTGGCGATCATCGCTGGGAACCGCTCGATGCCCTTGAGCACGAAGTCGAGGTGCCCCATGGTGTCCGTCGCATACGTGAGCAGGAGATTGGCGATCAGGCATTTCGTATCGTGTTGCGCCGTCTCGTAAGTCATGACGTCCTTGTAGCGCCAGCATGCTGGGCAGCGGTAGATCGGTCGCTCCGGGTCGGCCGTGCCGTCGCTCTTGCTTTCGTAGCCTACGGTTTGCCACTCCAGCTGGTGCAGTCCGTTCACGACGCCGCCAGTCCACGTTAGAATACTCTCCATGGCACCCGTAAGCGAGTTGCCGGACTGTGGGCTGCCTCCCACGCGAGGCGTTCCCGGCGAGGCGCTTCCTCCTCCAGTGCGCATCCTCTTGCGTCGGTCGTCCGCTGTGAAGGCGGCCGTGCCGAAAGCGCCAGCCAGCATCATCTCGTGCTCGGCGTTCGAGGCAGGCGACGACGTGGTTGACATGGGCGTGGACGCGCCAGCGATAATGTGGTGTGTGATCTGCGCAGGGGCGTTCTTGCCTGGCCGACGCTTGTTGCGCTTGGAGCGCACCGAGATGGAGGAGCTCAGGTCGTAGGCCACGTCGAAGTTGAGCGGCGACTGCGCCGTGTCGGCCTCCACCTTGAGCCGGAAGGCCTGGCCCTGGTGGTTCTTGGACACGTCCTCGATGCGCAGCTTGAGCACGGCCTTGCCCGTCGAGTCGATGGTGCGCTGGCAGTCGGGCGACATTTTGAGGATGTCCTGCTTGAGCACCGGGTGCTCGTTCTCGTAGAGCAGCGTGACTCGGAGCGGCACGGGGCGGTTGCCCACGCGCTCGTTCTTGGCGTTGACGAGGAAGATGGGCAGCGTCATGCACTTGTCGCGCCCGCCTTCGTCCTTGTACCAGAGCTCGGGCAGCTTCTCCTGGATGAGCAGGCGGTGCTGGATGACCGTCATCTCGGACGTGACCGCGGGCGTGACGTTAAGGCCCATCGTGTCCTTGGTGGCGGCGGCCGAGATGTGGATCACGAACTTGCGGTTGCCCAGCGCCATGGAGCACTCGCTGATGCTCACGCGCAGCTTGCAGATGCCGTCGCCGTTCATGACGGGCTTGGTGATGGGGTCGATGTGCAGGATGTCCTTCTCCACGGGCATCATCTTCTCGGCCGCGTAGAGCTCCACGTTGAGCGGCACCGTGAGGCCCGACTTGAGGTGGTCGGCCGGGTCCACGAGGTACACGGTGAGCTCGAACGGGTCGTCCCGGTACGGGAACTTGGGCGGGCTGGGCTGGATCTTGAGCCGCAGCCGCTCGTTGAAGGCGTCGGCGTCGGGGTCCGAGCCGCTGCTGGCCGCGGCCGTGCCCAGCGCGGCGGGCGGCGTGTACGTCTCGGTCATCAGCATGGAGGGCGGAGCGTCGTCAATGCGGCGGCGGAGGCGGAGCTGCGGACACCGGCGGGGAGATTGAGGTGTCAGCGATACAGCGCGAGGCGCGTATGTACGGCGGACTACAAGGGCGGATCTTATTCACGCGCGCGACCCGGTTTCCGCTTGCTTTCGTCGCGGCTTCTGCGCAGCGTTTTCGCTTGTGCGCGGCAGGCCAGGAAATGTGCTGGCGGGGCGTCTGCCGCGGATGCCGCAGCGGGGGCTATGCCGGATGGCAGGGCAAGGATTGGTCGGGCGGAAGATGAGGATTAATGTGCCGAAATTATGGGATGTTCATACAGGAACTAAATGAGAATCGAGTCATGCGGATTTGTGCGCCGGATTAGAGAGGAGGCCAACGCGAGTTACGGAAGTGGTGACGAAGAGCCCACTGTGACTGTTCGATGCGGCTGCCGTCATGAAATTATGGGATGTTAATACAGGAACTAAATGAGAATCGAGTCATGCGGATTTGTGCGCCGGATTAGAGAGGAGACCAACGCGAGTTACGGAAGTGGTGACGAAGAGCCCACTGTGACTGTTCGATGCGGCTGCCGTCAAAAAGGACGTGCGGAATCGACTTGAATTCACTATACTCTTGAAAGTGGGACGTGCGGCAGCCGCGTCAAAATTTCCCCAACTCAGCCGCTGCGCGCTTTATGAAAATGGCAGTCGCGCGGAAAATGCCAGGCGAGCGCACAGGAGGCTCGGCCGAACGTTCCCAAATGCTGACGAAATGCTATGCCGGCCTGGAGCGGTCAAGGCTTGCTGAACAAGTATAATAGGCCTGATGGCAACTCGGCTCAAGTGCCGGTGCCGCTGCATGTAGCAGCATCCCAAGCTCGTTGGCAAAACGCCCACCACGGACAATGGTTGACCGTCGGCGAGCGGCTGCAGCCCCCGAATGGGTGGCTCCAGCGACGGCGGCGGCGGTGGATTCAACGCTCATCTTTTTCGCCTCTTGCGCAGCTGACTGGCAACGCGTGCTTCCCTCGGCTCCCCAATCGAAGCCGTCGCCCCGGAGGTCGAGGCGGCGATAGCCTAAATCAGGCCTCTGCGGCGGTGGCGGTGGCGGCAAGTGCAGCAGGCATCACCTTCATCAAGGGAACTTCGAGGCAACGGCACTGGCAGGACAAGCTAGTCAGCGCAGCCGTTTTCTCGGTAGCCGGTCGCGCCTGCCATTATCGAAAGCCCAAAGGTCGCACGGTCCGCACCGCGCCTGCGATGGCGCGCCATGGGGTGGCGAGAATGCTGTGCGTATGTTCCGATGGTCCGTGCGAGCATGGATAGTCTGGGTCGCGGGGGCAGTGCTCGGCTCGAGCTACGATGTGGGCGCATTGCTGATGCCGTCGACAGCCACCGAGCTTTGGTGAGAGTCTCAGCGGTCTCACCGTGAGACCGCTTCAACGTTGCGTGTGACTCACGTGCGTGAGTAACAGCCGGAACCACCATACCACATACTTGATGCCAGGAACGAGGTCGTGTTGAAGTGAAGCGTGCCAGTGGGTATCAATCCAGTCGAAGCAGGCATACTGGCTACTATTCACCGATGAGCGGCGGCAACGGCTTGGACACTGTAAGGGTGTAAGGATGGCTAGCGCTGACAATGAGACCTCGTTTGTGGTGGGTGTACACCGGCCCGACTTGCTTGCCGTGGTGACTGGAGACGCCTCCCAGGACGAAGGTGGATTTGACGAGCGGGGCTGGTGGTAACTCGAAACCTCTAGCGAGCTCGTGGCGAAGCAAACCCCTTAGGGTAGCGAAGACATTGCGGTAGAATTCGACAGAACTGCTCCTCACAGTGTTCCATTTTTCGATACTAGGGTACCCTCAGAAAGAGATCGATATATATATTTATAACTAGTTGAGCACCACGTTCGCTGCGCTTCGGCATGTTGCTTTAGGGCCGACGCCTCAAACGAGCGGAGTTCGCAGCGGGTCTCGTTTCAGTGGAGCGGCACACAGTTTCTGTGGTCACATGGCCTCTATTACTGTACAGGTTTGATCCCACCATACAAATTTTAGTACAAAGTGGGAATGAATCACTACAGTAAGAAGTGTAATTAGTGTGGGCCACGGTATTTGCGCCTGGTCGATTTTTTTGCTCCCGTAAATCTTTCCGAAATTTAATGCTAATGTTTGTATGGACATAGTGAGACCTATACTGTGTTCTTGGCAATTTTTGAGGGTTTTACCATACTAATGAGCGGACCCACACTAATACACTTCTTACTGTACGGGGATGCGGTAAGAGCCGATAAGACCGCCAGAGTTTGGTACAAGTGCAGTATTTTTTTTTAACATGCGTCAAGTGCACCGAAAAATGCTGATTTGTGAGGGCCACTCCGAAATAAAAAATGCGCTACAGATGGTAAGGAAGTACAGTAAAGCCTTCTATAAACTGTATTTCATCGACATTAAAAAGTTTCTCTAATTCATCTCTAAATATAAATTGTGCAGAGATCGATATATGTGAGAGGTCGGGCTCTATGCCTTCAAGTTGCTAAAACAGAGTGGCGCATACTTTATGCTAGGTAATAATTATGCAGTTGCACAATGAAGGGGGAAATGACCCTTCGTTTATTCAGACGTAATTTGAGACGGTTTCAAACGAAAAGATGCTTACGAACCTAAGTACGAATCGCAATTTAACTGCATCAATCGAAAGAGGGGCTTCTTGTGCTTCGTCTAAGCTATTGAACACTCCAAAATATTAAAAACTCGCGTAGTGACATCGGTCTAGAAAATTTTCTCCATTTGAGACAGCGGCAAACACCCGGTTACTAATCAACCTAAGTACGAATCGCGATTTATCTACGAAAGTGTGGCGTCTTGTGCTTCTTTTAAGCTGCTAACGGCTTACAAATGCTGATAAC
>JAIKVH010000716.1:391-12592 GCA_024679275.1 Phytophthora niederhauseri
CTGTTTCACTTGAATATGACCACTTAGGTTTTATGTGTACCACACACTCATTCGATTGGGCAAAAAATTGCCAAGGTGTTCGCTGATTTGCTAAAATACATATGACATGAAAAACCTCACTTCTAAACGATGGATCTAATCGTGATTGTAGTGGCAGTCAATAGAGCCGAACCAGTAGAAACTGACCGTACTTGTCCGGTCTAATATCGCCAAAAATTGAATGAACTGCGAAATAAAACCTCATTCGCCTTCATGCAAGCCCCCATTCTTCGCCTCCTAATCGCTCTTTATGTAGTGATTGGGAGTAGCAAAAAATACACCAAACGCGCCGAGGCCTCCTAATCGCTCTTTATGTACAGTAGTGATTGGGAGTAGCAAAAAATACACCAAACGCGCCGAGGCGCAAGCTTTCCGAGGCTACTTTCAGTTTTACCAAACTCGATCTACGCGACGAGATAGGTCCCAGAAACCTAAGTGGTCATATTCAAGTGAAACAGAGAAGTATATTCAAAGTAATTTATTATCCTGTAAGGCCATCGCTTATAACATTTCATTCCGTCTCTAAACACTACCAGCATATTCACAACAGCCTGCATCGCCTCAGTCATCCCAGTCTGAGTCGTCGGATGAGGATTTGTCCCAGTCGACATCATCAATACCATTGTTCTTTGGCGGGTTTCCTGTCGAATTCTGGGATACAGGTAAGGGCGCACGAGGGGCGGAAACACTGCTGCGGCGCCGGGTTTCAGCGATGTGCTTCTGGGCAGTCTGCCGAGTGCAATGCTCGCACATACCATTCGCTTGAAGCAACTGGAACCCCCACCCGCCACAAACAGAGCACCTCTGGCGCATTTGAGCGGAATCCACGATGAACGCTAGGCGGAGGCGGTTGCAGTGAGCACAGACGCCGTTCTTTTCAACCAGCCCGACGCCAATTCCCTGGCAACAGTCGCATTTGCTCAGCTCCGGCGCAGACTGCTCCCCGTACATGGATCCAAACGGCATTCCATAGGCGCCCTCCATTGTTGATTCCGCGCTGTACGGCACCATTGCAGACGGCATTGCCATGCCGTCGGACGAAGGTGGTGGTGTCTGAGGCACCAACTGGTACCCTGGGGGCACACCTACCATGCTGGGAGGATACATCGGAGCGGGCATCATGGGCGGAGGCTGCATATACGGGTAGTAGTATCCATACGGCGTCGATGGCGGCGGTGGTGGCGGTGGCATCATCATGTACGGATAAGGGGGATACATTCCACCGCTCAGTGGCGGGTTCTGAGGGTAGGCTCCGGCATTTGCTGACCCCGGAGTCGATCCATTGCTGTTCGTAGCGTGCTTGTCTGAATGCCCATCTTGAGACCGTTCGTGCTGATCACCACCCAAGCTTTGGGCAGCGAGCGCCGCTTCCAACTTGGCGACTCGTCTCCTTTCACGCCTCAACTGCTTCTCGATTTGCCTGGCTTCCTCTTCAGCTTCGGCGCTGCTGGATGTGCGGATGCTGGAGTCCTCTGTTAGATCACCAGCACTGGATACCGATTTACGTCGTTGCAATTCCGATGTCGCGGGCTCGGTCCGTTTCAATGCCGTCAACTCCTTCTCTCGTTGTTTCCGGACGCGTCGCTCTTCGCGTGCTCGTTGTTTTTCATCCTGCAAACGGTCTGATTTTGCTTCACCTTCTATCGGGGAAAGCTCGTCCTTTGCACTGCCCGCTTCCTTCGCATTCTCGTACTGCAATGAACGAATTGAGCTTCCATGCTTGCTTCCCCGACTTCGACTGCGGCTCCTATGCTTCACCCGTTCTGGTGATGATGCCTCTGAAACCTCCTCATCTTGAGCCCAAGTGCTTCCATTACCAGTGGTTGCCACTGTATCTTGCTCAGTAGCATCCTTTTCACTAGCAGCGACAGTATCATGCTCAGATCCTCGCCCCGCCATCTCATCCAAAGCCTTCTTCTTCTCCTCCTTCCTCTTTTTCTTTTTCTCTTCCTTCTCCAGTCGTCGACGGTCCTCATCTTCCTGACGCTGTCTTCGTTCCTGCTCCCGACACTCTTCAAGTGCAGCTTGTTCAGCACGCTCCTGCTCCCTTCGTAGCTCTCGCTCTTTCGCAGCCTGTTCTTCGCGTTCTTTTCTCGCCGCCTCCTGCTCCTTCGCCTCCATCTCCGCCTGCATCTGCTGTCTCTTGCGCTCCTCCTCGGCCAGCTCCTGCTCCTTCCAACTCATCACCTTGTCACCGCTGTCTTTCTCCTTCTTGGAATTTAACGTAGCTCCCTTCTTCTTCATATTGTTGGCCACCTCGGCCATAAAGTCGTCCCCGGCGATGCTCTCCCTCTTGGCCATCATGTTCTCCTGTCGCTTCTTCCTCAAAAAGCGGAGCCTTTCAGCTGCACTCATGCCCGCAGTCTCCGCCTCGTACTGCTCCTCCAGCGAGGGTGTCTTATTCTCCTCTGCAGCTCCCCCTGTATACCCCACCTCGCCCTCCTGCCGGATGTTCAGCATCGGTGGGGGTCGCCCCATCATGGGTCCATTGAGCCTGCCCTCCAGTGAGGCCTGTAGCTTCTGGAACATGGCGTTCTTGGACTTGCGGGCAGCTGGGACCTCGTCCGTGACACTTCTTCGACTCTCTGGGCGCTTCTTCTTCTCCTTCTTGGGCTTATTATCAGCAGGAGCCTCCGAGGCCTGTAGCTTCTGGAACATGGCGTTCTTGGACTTGCGGACAGCTGGGACCTCGTCCGTGGCACTTCTTCGACTCTCTGGGCGCTTCTTCTTCTCCTTCTTGGGCTTATTATCAGCAGGAGCCTCAGTCTGAGGCGCCTCTTGCTCCAGAAGGATCTGCTTGCTGCTC
The DNA here is from genome assembly GCA_024679275.1 of Phytophthora niederhauseri. Classification (NCBI taxonomy): domain Eukaryota; phylum Oomycota; class Peronosporomycetes; order Peronosporales; family Peronosporaceae; genus Phytophthora; species Phytophthora niederhauseri. The sequence continues at coordinate 3,237 of JAIKVH010000716.1, forward strand.
CCTTTGGGGCGTCGGTGCTTGGAGCGAGCAGGGGGCTGCTCCTCCGTCGCCGTGGGGAGCTCCCACCTGCTCTCCTTGGTCACGGCGTTGTAGTAGTACGGGTGGCCGTCGGGCGACGTGAACTGCTTCCATTCTCCTCCGTCCTCCTCCGCGGGCCTGTCGTGGCGCTTCGACCGCTCGGACGAGCGCTTCTTCTTCTTGATACGCGCAGCCGACGCGTCCGCTTCCGTGCGCATATTGGCGCAGCGTTGGAATATAGCCCGCTATGCTGGGCGTAAGCATCGCACTTAGTAGAAGCGAGAACGGTACGGTATCTGAACAGCTTCAACTTGCTAATGAGGATCTGCAGCAGCAGTGCCCTCAGTGAGAGCCTCTCACCCCTGGGGTGTGCTTGCGAAGGCTTCGCAGCGAAGCCGTCAATAGGAGCAACACTTATTCTGAGCTTACATGTACACATAGAGGTCTGGACTTCGCATTTAGTTCAAGTGGCAGGTGTTGGCTGGCGCTGTTTTCTCGAGATTTCTGCTGTCAATACGGTTCCTTGCCATAGATCTCCCGTCGGTATGTGTATCGAGATATACACATACCAGCAAGGTAGACTCGAGAACTGTTGAGTCAGAACTGCAGTTGAAGTGAACCAATCTGACTGATCCAGGAGGGATTAGTCAGAGCGCTGGCGGGCCTTGTCTTGTTTGACTCATACAGATATCTCGCTCGCTCTACGATATGAACCAGGTCACGTCGCTCTCTCATTCTTCAATCATCGCTCTCGAGCCAACATCCACCTCCATCACCACTCTTCTATCCCTGTAAACCACCATGCGCGTCGCCATCGCCGGAGCCGGATCATTCGCCAAGTACTTCGTCGAGGAGCTGCCCGCTGCTGGACATGAAGTCGTCCTCTTGACTCGATCGCACAAGGACTTCTTTAACGGCAAGAAGGGCGTCCTGGAGCAGCGCATCACCGACTACTCATCCGTGCAACAGCTTGTGGAGCTGTTGAGCGACTGCGATGCGCTTGTCAGCACGATCTCCGACATGTCCCCAGCCTACGCAGAAGTTCACCTGGCGCTGATCGAGGCCTGTAAGCAGACGCCCAAGTGCAAGCGCTTCATCCCATCCGAGTTCGGCGGCAACACGGAGGAGTTCATCGAAGAACCGGGCACGGCCTACCAGTTCAATCTACCAGTGAAGAATGCTCTCAAGGAGCAAAGCGAACTGGAGTGGACAGTCATCGCGATCGGATTCGTCATGGACTACATCGTCCCGAGTGGCAACCGCTACCACCCGGACATTGGTCCGCTCTTCGCGTTGGATCGGAACACGAAGACCATGACGATCCCGGGCACCGGCAACGAACCGTTCGAGACCACAAGCGCATCGGAACACGAAGACCATGACGATCCCGGGCACCGGCAACGAACCGTTCGAGACCACAAGCGCCCGCGACGTTGCGAAGGCTGTCACCGCGTTGCTAAGAAGTACCAGCAAGTGGCATCACCAAATTGTCCTTCAGGGAGAGCAGACGACGTGGCTGCAGTTGGCGGAGTTGATGAAGACCGAAGGAGGTCTGCCCGATCTCAAGGTTGCATTCCAGCCGCTTGACGAGTTGCAAAAGGTGGCTGGCAAGAGAGACCTCAGCGAAGCCGCCATTGTGGCTGAGTTTAATCTGTATGTGCCGCTGGGGGCGCTCAAGTTCGACCAGGAAAAGGTGGACCGTGACCGTGCAGAATTCTTCCCGAATGTTCACTTCCGTACGATCCGTGAGCTGCTGGCGGCGGTCAAGCAGGACCCGAAGGTTATTGTGTAAGGCTGGAGCAGATGCTGTAGTTACCAATCTACACAAAAGGTGAGCTTAAACACTAATCGATGCAGTCATTCCGTCGGCACTGCTGCTTGAATGTGACGATCCAGTGAGCTTAAACACTAATCGATGCAGTCATTCCGTCGGCACTGCTGCTTGAATGTGACGATCCGCTCAGGCTCTCGTTGAGTACGAGGTCTTCGGCGCTTGAGAGAATGCTGTCAATACATTCTTCGGCCGCTGCCATTGTTGAGCTTTTCAGGTCAGCTGCGCCATTGAATCCAGCCTCCGTCTTGAGCTGCGACTGACTCACGATCGCGACAATCGATTCCATCGTGCCAGGCGCGGATCGAAGAACCGCTGCCCACATCGTGTCCTCGTACGTGACGCTGCCGTCCGCCAGCATGAACAATGACTGCCACACAAATACATTGGCGCTGTGGGGTGCTTCCAGCGCACTTCGATGAACCACGGCATGGTAGTCGACTACCGCAGCCTCGTCATTGAGTACAAGTTTGTCTTGCATCTTCATGGTGCAGATACTTGGCGTGCGTTCAACAACTCGAGCCTTCAGTGTGGTGCCGTGAGGGGTCAATCTGGCGTTGTTCTTCGAGGCAAAGCTTCCTTCCGGTCGCGAGAGCGCAGCCCACAAGGCGCTTGAAGTCGAGTGAATATCAAACGGCACGCGACGCACACACACCAGGGCGGATTCCGCGTCTCCAGTCTGTTTGTGGGTCCACATCTCCGACGCCGGGTCCTCTCCGTCCGCTTGCAGGTCGTCGTCTAGCACTCGGAGACCATGTCTCGTGAAAACTTCGGGTAATTGCAGCACGGAAGCCTGTACTTGCGCCTTCAGTTGGTCCAGAACGAGGTCGTCTCTCGCTCTGCGCTGCATCGTCGCCATCATCTTGAAGCTGGAGGTTTTGGCTGCTCGCTTTTCGTGCAGCAGCTCCCACAGGCGCTGGATCCAACTTGAAGCTGGAGGTTTTGGCTGCTCGCTTTTCGTGCAGCAGCTCCCACAGGCGCTGGATCCAATCAGCGTTGCTCTGGACTCGATCATTAAGAACACAGTTGGTCTGCTCCGCTCTTCGTCGAGCGCGCGCTTGGCGCTCAGCGAAACACTTCCACGCAGACTTTCCCTGACGCAACTGAATCTGAGACCGAGACAGCGTTGCGTCGCCCCGAGAGAGTGAGGCCAAGTGGGCTTCGAGCTCGACCACGAGGCTCCGAAGCGCCACCAGCTCCGCCTTCTCGCGGTCTCGAGTCGAATTGCGCTGGCTGGGCTTTCGCATGGGCTCGCTTGGGTCGAGTCGAGCCGAGGTTCTTTGAGGAATGGCATTAGGGGCTGCGTGACAACAGACGGTGAGCGCTTGCATAGCCGCTATCTATGCCCCGATTAGTCAGCGCTGGGCGGACCATCAGAGCCCTCGACTCAACATTGACAAGGTCCGAGTAGGCTTCGAGTTGTAGGGGATAGGACCATCAGAGCCCTCGACTCAACATTGACAAGGTCCGAGTAGGCTTCGAGTTGTAGGGGATACATTCATCTTGAAATACATTTCACAATACACACACGCAGCTAGACGCTCTGTCCCAGCTCGTCACTACCAGCGATTTCGACTGCTACACGCAGCGCTTAAATATTCCTAGGACTGCGACCGCGGTTGCAGAGCCATGATGAGATTCCGTGGAGCGTCGTACTGCTCTTCGTCGTCTTTCGAGTCTGCATGTGATGTCTTGCCCTTGGTCGGCGGCGGGGTCTTGACGATAGATCCGAAGTGCTTCTTCGAGAGGATCAACGGCCTCGGCGCTGCTTCTGCTTCCGGCTCAGCGGCAACCGGCGGCGTTCCAAGAGGCGGACGCGGGTTGTTCAGGACTCGAGCTGCCACGATGTCAGCTACGGACTGAGGACTCTCGGACAGCAGCAGATCTTGTATACTGCCAGCCAAAGACGGCAGACTGACCGGGGTGCCGTGGGTATCTCTTGATCCGTTGGGCTTGGATGGAGTCGTTAAACCACCAGTGGTCTTGGCTCCATCGAGTTGCTGGTGTGCTGCCAAGTAGTCGACGTATTCACGGATGTACTGCTGCATGTACAACTTGAGCTGTTCTTGCTGCTCGAGGAGGATAGTCTGCGGGTGAATGGGCTCGTTGTTGGCATCCATTCGAAGCAGCATTTTCTTCTCCTCTGTAAGTCTGCGGGTGAATGGGCTCGTTGTTGGCATCCATTCGAAGCAGCATTTTCTTCTCCTCTGTCGTTCGCTTCGATCTCTTCTCATTAAGCCGACTTCTTTTCGAGGAAGACTCGCCTTCCGACATACTAACGTCGCTTGCATCCTGGTCGCTCTGCTTTCGCTTGGAGCCGCAGCTGCTTGAGTCGGACTGGGAGTCACTGCCATCATCGAACATATCGCTGTCGCACGACTGGGGGGATTTCATGACGTCCGCATCCTCCGCGTCGGCAACGGCTTCCGACTTTACTCGAACCGAACTGTCCGTACCAGGCTGAATCGGCTTGTTGTTGCGCACATTTTCCTGGTTCGTGGAGCTGCTAGCGTCACTTGACTGAGAAGAGGTGGGGGTCACTGTCGAGCTGCGCGTCTTCCACCGGAAGACCGGTTTCCGGGAGTTGGAGAGTTGCAGCTTCTCGATTAGCCCCACGCTTACCAAAACGTTGGCAACGTCGTACAGTCGGCGGATTTTGGCTGTTGTCAGGGCAAGCAGTATGGTTAGAACTGGTGTAAACGCAGACAAGATTATGTAGCAGCTTCCACAACGTACTCTTTAGAAGGCGGTCTTCTTCGTTCTCGCTATCTTCCATCTGGATGAGCTGCTTGGCAGCTTGGTCCAGCGGGATAATGCAGTCCTCCTGTGTAATTTAAGTGCAGAAGTTAGTTAGCTGTCAATCTACCTACAAAACCGTTGTTGAGCAGAAGCACACCTTTCCGAGGAAGAGCTGGACGAACATCTGACTCAGCTTTGACAGTGACTTCCCTCTCCGACGATCACCTGATGGCGCAACTCATGTCAGTTAGGCTTCAAAGGGTAAAACGCAACTTTTCGAGCTCAACGTACTCTTGATGGGAGGGAACTCTGCGCTCTTGGAGCCACCAGGTGACGACTTGTGCATGTCAGCATAGCGTTGCTGCACAGTAAAGAGCGTGACACGAAGCATAAGCATCTATCCAACCCACACCGCAGCCACTTAGTTTGCGTTCGTACCTTCATGGCACCGATGGACGTGGGGAGCGATGCCAGCCCGTGCCAATTGTACAGGTTCTTGCTCTTGCGGCTCACGAGATGAATGCTCTCCAGAATGTTGACAATGTCGTAAATCCGCCTCCTCTCAACTCCCAACTCCGTCGCCGCTCGATCGAGACAGATCTCGGCAATCTTGTCGTCCCGGTACAGCTTCAGGAAGCTACATTACAGAAAAACAAAACACCATCAGCAACCCTTTAACCACACAAAGTCTGCACCCCAGAGCACAGCACGTACTTCTCACACAGCAGTCCGAGCGACTTCTCCTTCCGATTGTACTCTCGGAAGGGGAAGAACCTGACCTCATCGCCGTCCATCCTCCAGTCGCCGTTCTTGGCGTCCTTGTCGCCGTCCTCCGGCTTCGAGTCCGTCTTGCCCGAGGGCTTCCCCGTTGCTGCCGCCGCGTCCGCGTCCATCCACGCCGTCTTAATCTGCCGCTTGGCCGAGGTGCCGACCTTCTTGGGGGCTTTGCGCACGTATCGCCGCTTGGCCTTCGCTGGCTTGAGGGCGGGGCACGTCTTGGGCTCCTGCTCGTCGCCGTTGCTGCCCGTGAGCAGGTGCATCATGGCCGCCGCCGCCTCCGTGCGGTTGGGGCTCGGCTGGATGCTGGAGGCCCCCGCCACGCGGATGCTGCCCGGAGTGCGCGGCGGCAGCTCCTGCGCGCTGCGGCGCAAGGGGCTCATCATCTCCTGCGTCGCCATGACTGGGGGCTGGCTGGGTGGCGAAAAAGTTGAGCGTCGAGCGGTGCAGAGTCCAGGGGGATGGTGCGGCTTGACTTGACACGAGCTCTATGAGTTGCAGTACTGTAGCTCCTGGGTGGATATTCCGTGTGCGGCGGTGGAATTGCGACTGACTGAGACCGGTTCAAAATTGACGCGCGTAAAATTGTTTTGGCGCCAAATTCAAATTCATTCATTTAGAAATGTTTCTACATATGTTTGACAGTTTTTTTCTAATTTTCGTTAGAAATGAACGTACCGGTCGTGTACGGAACACAATGTACCCAAGATCCAGCCGGAGCTGCTCGAGATGTCGGAAGAGGCCTCCTCGCTGGCGCTCGTGGAGCTCCTGCGGCAGCGCAACCTGACCCTCGACCAGCAGATCCGAGACGTGGTGCAGCGGAACAAGAGCCTCGAGCAGCAGCTGGACGCGCAGCACCGCGAGGCCGCGCGAAAGAGGAGGAAACTCCAGTGCAAGATCCAAGAGGCGCAGAACGCGCTCCGACTCAAGGACGAGGACATCAGGCGGCTGCAGCGGCAGCTGAGCGAGACGATCGACGCGCTAGATGCAGAAAGAGACCGCAATCAGGCGGCTGCAGCGGCAGCTGAGCGAGACGATCGACGCGCTAGATGCAGAAAGAGACCGCATCGACAAGTTGCAGCAGCTGGGGGATGACGAAGCGGACCGAAGTTTGATGGAGTCGGCGCTACGAGCAGTACATGTAGCTCATCGTCAGCACACTGTGTGTGGGCCTAGGACCGACATTGCGTGCAGTGGCAAAGGTTTCTGTGACGATTTTGATACGCCTGAAGATACAGGGGATCAGTATCAAAAGAAAGAGTTGTGTCAGAGCTTGCTCAGCCGAGAAGAGGATGTGGCTGTCACTCTGACCAAGATCATACCGCAACTGTGCGGATCACGGGATGACAGAGAACAGCAAGGTGGTTACGTGGATTCGAGGCACCATGACACTGTTCCAACTGGATACATCGCTACGGATGAGTATGTTGGAGAAACGTCGAGGCAAGGCCTGACCCAGCTGCTAAAGGAAGCTGGAGAGACCCTCAACGCCCACCAAGAAACGAGATGGCGCGACATGATGGAGCGCGAAAAGGTGCTAACGTGCCCGCTTTCGCAAGATCTGTTCCAAGATGCGGTGGTCACTGAATGCTGCGGGAAAACGGCTTCGTGGGAACCACTCAGGCAAGCACTCGCGCAGACCTCCGTGTGTCCGTTTTGCAATGCAAAAGAGGGCTATGTCCACAGAAATGCTGACATGGAAACGCTAGTGGAGCTCCACCGCTCTGAACGCTCCGCTTTGAGTGATATTGCGTTCATCACCGCGCGTACCGCAGCTCATCTAACCGTTGCATGCTCTCGCCCCAGTCAACGAGTTGACGCAGTGCTACGCCCAGAGCGTCTTAGTGAGCGGGATGAGTCGACTGACATTTATCGCCTCCCCATCTCTGCATCAAATGCAGAGGCTATTGACGACGACGCTACGGGAGACTTCCGAGAAGCAGATACTTATCAAACGGGTCTATACGCTCAAACAGCGTCGCCAACTACTGGCGAAAGTGGTGCACCGAGCATTTCCCCGAGTACTCTGTCACGGCTTCCGACAAGTATAGATGCACGCCGAACGTGCCGCTATTTGTTCGAGCCAAGTGCCGCTTCACGTGTGACGCTAGAGACTCCAGGAAAATCTCTTCGCAAGGACCCTGACGCTGCATCGCGAAGGAGCTTTCGATCTCCAGTCTCGTCAGAACCCACTGCATCACTAACAGCTTGGGCCCACGAGTTTTCAAGACCTCGAAAGCGCCGAGCTGCCGAAGACTGGCGTTTTCCAGAGTATGCATAGGATAGATTGTGCCGTACTGTAGTGATAGACTTCAAGAAGGATTGAAGTAGATTGTCCTCGATCTGTACTTCAAGGATCCAGCCCATCGGCAGTTTGCGTACCATTCGAGATAATTGTCACCGTCACGACGCAACAGAAGTGCGCTTCATTGAGGAGGCGAACTTGGCGCTGGTGGAGCTTCTCCATCAGCGCAACGATGACCTCAATCAGCAGATCCGAGGCCTGGAAGAGCAGCTGCGGGGCAAGGACGAGGACTGCGACAGCGTCTGGATGAGAAGCAGATCGAGTGCGAAGCCGAGCGACAACGAGCGAATGATCTGCAACAAGCGGCTGGTGCTGAGTCGGAGTGAGGCTTCGCTAACAGCGGAGATCCAGAGATTGCAAGAGGAGAATGCCGCCCAGCAGGCAGTCATCGCAGCAACTGAGGCCAAGGCGCACAGGACGCAAGAAAAACTCGAAATGACCATCGTGTAGCTTACAAAGCGAACGCAAGTTCAACTCGCTGTGCTTAATCGCGAACGAGCAGTTGCTGCGGCGAATTGGTGCAACGAAAGTGGCTACTGGAAAAGTGGCTACTATTCAAGCAGCGAGCAGCTTATGTTTCACAAGAATCGTGCCCTATTTGCGTAGTCTATTGGCGGCTTATGACCAAGGTCAAGAAGGCAATTCGACCAACCACACCAGTGCCAGTCCTGCGCTGGCCGTCTCCACCCGAAGGCCAAGTACAAAGCTTACCAGGCTATTACAGCAGGCAAGCCTTGAGGTGCAAGCCCAGCAGGAGATGGCCTGGCAGGCCCTGATGGCGCGCGAAAAGGAGCTGACGTGTCCGCTTTCACGTGAATTGTTCGCAGACCCAGTCATCACAGGGTGCTGCGGAAGGACGTGTTCGCGGGGCCCGCCACAACAGGCATTCGAGCAGAGCTTGGCGTGTCCGTGTTGCCAAACGCGGGGAGTCGAGGCTCACGAGAACCGCGACATTGCTCTACATGTAGTAGAGCTGCATCGCTCAGAGCGCTTGGCCTTCGAAGGGGTGGCTACCTCGCCAGCTGATGTCGCTTGATGGCTTTAATGCCGAAGTGCGCACGAGTCTCGATGCATTGACGGCAACGAGAGCATCGAGTATCTTACCTTGGTTTGAGCTGGGTTTGCCGAAGTGCTTACTACGAAGGCGCTTCAAAACATCGACGTCATATTTTTTTTAGCAATTTATCAAGTGAGGTGCATAACCGTCGTGGACATTGCCTTGCTAGCACGAATATAACAACAAAGATCGCCGCCGGTCGAAACACATTATGCGAAAGCGTCAGATCGTACTCTCAATGGCTCAGCCAGGTTGATTGCAACAAGTCATGCAACGTCGCCCTCGCACATCGCGCGAACCAAGATCGAGACTTGGTCCATTTTTCCCGCCACCTCACTGAAAACCCGGGTATCTAGGTCGTAACGAGCGGTGCATGCCGACAGATCTACACGCCAAATGCTCACCTCCACGTGCATCTCGGGACTGAGCCCGAGAATCAGCTTAGCGTTTAGCCTTCGTTCTCGCCCGTGACCTCACTGATGAGGTTCAAGTAGGTCTGGAGATCTGAAGGTTGCGGCGTCATCTCTAGTTCTTCACAACACGGTCAACTCCGCACCAGGCATCCCGAAAATATCATAAAACTCTACTGATGTCTGATGTATCTAATAAATAATGCTTTGGGTTGCTGG
>JAIKVH010000717.1:0-12583 GCA_024679275.1 Phytophthora niederhauseri
ATAAATTTGATGCGCTGTCGTCTCTTGCTGGAATGAGGATCCAGTGGCTGAGGAGCAGGATTCGCGCTCGTGATACACCATTTACGTGGGAAATGCCAGGCGCGGCATTCCCGGAATGCGAGCAGATCCAGGCATTTTTGCGAGGTCCCGATAATACTATGACTACCGAGGGTATCTACGAGTTTAAGACTCTCCAAGGCGCGCAAAACTTCGCGGGCAAATGGATGCGGAAGGGAGGAGTTAACGCGTCGTTTGAAATGGATGCAGCAGAGGAGAATGAGACTCCGTTTGTGACGATCATCAAGACCCGGGAGTGGTATTTGAAGCGCCAAACGCAGTTAGAGAACTTCAAGAGCGAATTGAGGACTCTAGCGGGACGCTTTACTCGTGACACTTCCGGCAAGCGCCCTCATTTAGAGGCATAACAATTCTTCGACCTCTACTTGGTACGGGTTTAAATAAATACCCTATTGAAACCCCACGCTGTTGAGCATGAAGCCTGGAACTTCTAGCCCTAGAAGACACGGAATCGTTTCGAGTTGTAACCTGTCATGAACCACCATAGTGGAGACTTGTGTACGAAACCGAGAGCTACCTTGGATCGTTGTATCCGCTTCCTCTTTGCTGCACGCAACATCAGGGTAACGGAAACACTGGGACTGGACCACTGTGAACATCTAACCGCCAGCGAGATTTGCAACCTGTCTACCTAGCCTAAAGCCTGACAACCACGTCACTTCTCGATACCCAATTGTTTTTGGTAGTCTGCTTGCCGGTACACGAACGTAGATCCTTGGTTACCGCTCGTGTCGCCTTGTCTGTTTCGTGTAAACCCAACTCGTTGTATTGAGCCGTCTCCTGCTTGAAAATGAAGTCTCAAGCGTAACGGACATCGACACCGCTCAAAACTTGCTTTAAAGAATGTCATGGATCGCTCACCACGCTCTACAGTACTTCAAGGTATAGAAGAGCAGGTCTCCATTTTGATGGAAGGAATTGTAGAGTTATAGTAAGGACTATACTACTTGTGGATAGTTGCAGGCTAATTAAGATGGCAACTGAGTCGCTCGGAGCAGCGAAACACGGTTGCTTGGAAGCGAGCAACGAAAACCTCAAAGTCCACAAATCCACATACTTCTTATCCACATACTTCTTATTTTAATAGTTAAAAAAAAACTCATTGTCCTTCAGTACCGTGCATGTAGTTTTGTGTCTTCTACTAAACGCTGTCACTAGGCAGGAACTCCCAACCCAATCCAGTGAATCCAAGTTGCAACAAGCAAGAATGTTCTCGTCTCCTTTGCCTCCTGTCTTCACTCGCAGAAGAAAAAAAAAGAAGTTGCAGTCCTAATCCCGCACCTACGTTTACGGTTTGAATGATCCAAACATCCGACCAGTTCCCTGTCCAATCCGATCGCGGTATCGGTTTTCCCTCTGGCTCCAGAGACTCCGGGGCGGCTTCTTCCGCCACATTCAAAACTCCCCGCAGCAAAGTCCCCAGCCATGGCGTCCATCGCGGCCTCCCCAGGTAGAATCCCCCACGGCCCACCGCCCTCCCCCGTTCTACCCTCCGTCACTAACCCCCTCCTCTTTCGGCCCCTGCAGCAGTGTACCCCGAGGGCCTCAAGAAGCGCTCGCGCCTGGGCGAGTCGTTCGAGCTGTCGAGGAAGAAGCGCCAGCGCCGCGTGGGCGAGCCCGGCGGCCAGGACGACGGCCCGGACGAGGCCGACGTGGCCAAGTACAGCCAGCGCCACGTCGAGTACTTTGAGCAGGTGAATCAGGCCGAGATCGCCCGGATAAGGGCCGAGTACGAGCAGTTCATCCTCAAGAAGGAGGCCGAGTTCCGCCACGAGACGCAGCAGCGCGCGGCCCAGCAGGCCGGTGAGGTGGCCCGCCTCCAGGGCGAGAACAAGCTGCTCAAGCGCGCCGTGAACATCCAGAACGAGCAGAATCAGGCCATGGAGCAGGAGAACACGGCGCTCAAGCAGCTGGCCACGCGAGGTGGCCCGCCTCCAGGGCGAGAACAAGCTGCTCAAGCGCGCCGTGAGCATCCAGAACGAGCAGAATCAGGCCATGGAGCAGGAGAACACGGCGCTCAAGCAGCTGGCCACGCAGGCCGCCGAGCACATTCGGCGCCTCGAGCAGGCCAACTACACGCTGCGCGTGCACCTGCAGACCAGCACCAGCGCCGGCCTGGGCCACCAGCAGCAGCCGCCCGACGTGTACTAGGCTGGCCAGGCCTCTCTATAGACAACCAGCCAGCCGGCCGGCCGGCCTCCCGTTCTACTACGATTCATTATTCTATGGGCTGGCGTCGGAGCGTCGGGAAGGCCAGAGCTACAAGGGACGCCAAGGCCAAGTCTCTCCCTCTCTCTCTCTTCTCCGCCGCCGACTGCGTATCATTCTGTTTATCGACCGATTCCCCTGCCGTTGGACGGCCTCAGCTCAGCTCAACTCCCGACTTGGAGACGTGAGGATCTACAGACGACGTCGAGGGCCGGTGGAAGGTTCTCGACGTTTGCTTCGTTGTCGTCTGTGTCGTTGCTCCGTTGTTCTCGAGACACTCGGAACGAGCTACGGCCCGGCCTCAGAGGAGAACGACAAGGTTCCAGCGCTTCCTCGCTTACATTATTTTCGCAACAAAAGCTTTAACGCCACAAACATGCCATCTCACTGATGCACTTCCATTCATTGCATTCCTTCGTGTACGTACAGTACTGTGTCATGTGTCTCTAGGCCGACGCCTTCCTTGAGCGTCGTTTGCTCTTGGGTGAGGTCGGATTGGTGTTCGCCGTGGGCTTCTCGTCCGCGTCTTCCTCCTCGTCTTGGGCCTGCTGGAAGTCCTGAGTCAGCTGCGACGCCGAGGCCGCGCGTGCCCGAGCGATGTCCTGGAACCCGAACATGGCGCGGAGCTCGGCCCGGAAGACGAACGCGATCAGCAGCAGGATCACGACTGCGATCCCAGCCGCGATCTGACGGCGCTCTTGAGCGGCGTTGTACTCGTCGATGTGAGCGTAGCGGTTCTTAAGGTGGTACGGCAGCTCAAACTGCGAGCGCTTGGGCCAGATGGACAGGAAGAGCTCGTGCAGGATCTGACTCACCGCCGTGGACGGGTGCTTCATGTCGTCGTTGATGCAGACGAACTTGGTGCGGCGCGCGCGCGTGCCCATCATCTGCTTCCACGCAAAGTTGTAGTTGTCGCTCAGCATGTGGAACGTTACCTCCGTCTCCGGCATGAGCTCGACCTTGGTCTCGTACCGAACGTTCTTCACCAGCGCGTCTCGCACGGAGGGGCAGCGCTCGAGGTTCTCCAGCGTGATGTACGGCGTCAAGGTCTCGCTCAGACGCAGCGTTCCTTCGGCCGTCGGGATCTCACGCACCTTCTCGCGCTTCTCGGGCTGCACACAGTCGCGGACTTCCTTAACAAAGTCTTCAGGGGGCGCATCGCCATGGGCGAGACTGGCAGCCGTCAGAACCTCGTTCTCGTCCAGGATGCCGTTGCGGTTCGCGTCCAGATACTCGCGCCAGATCTCCTCCAGTGTGTGCGGGTGGATCTTGGCGCGGTTGATCAGGTAGTGGAAGTACGAGAAGCTGAACTGCATGTCCTCCGGGTGGCGGAAGCGGTGGGCCGACGTGTCCTGCACCTCCTTGGTCCAGTGGTCCTTAATCTCACGGATGATCGACTTCTGCAGCAAGAACGGCATGTGCGAGGGCACGCGACGTCGGTCCGATGTCTTGGGCTTGCCGAACGCGCGGTTGTACAGCTTATTCACAAAGCGCAGCGAGTCGCCGAACGTGTCCTTCGACAGGTGAGCCTGTGCACTCTTGAGCGTCACCGGGGGCTTCTCCTTCACCTCCTCAGGTGCAGGCCCGCATACATCAGCGTATTCGATGTCATCCAGAGTTTCGTTCGTGGGGACGACATGTCCAAGCCCCACAGCGGATTTAACGTTGATGAAGAAACGGCTCAGCTTGCCCAAAAGTCCCTCGCGAGCTTGAGCTTCCAGTTCCTCCTTTTCGCGCTCCTTACGCTGAGCCAATCGCCGCTTCTGGGCTTCGCAAGCCAGTCGACGGCCCTCTTCCTCCTTCTTTGCCTTGGCGTCAACTTCATCCTTGACCGGAGGACGCGGGACTGGCACTTCATTCGGGTAGCAAATGCGAGGCCGAATTCCAATAAGCCGGCGAGAGGTATCAATGCAGCGGTCGAGCAGTTCAATCAGAGCCGGATCGCCCCCCATGTACGGCGTGTAGACAACCTTCGGCTTAGGCGGGTGCAGCAGTGCCCAAAGAGTCGGCTTTTGGACCACCTCCACCTCCTTCGAGTGGTAGTGGCCCAAGGCTAGAGCGAAGCAGTAGCTGTATCGCCAAGGATCAGCACGGTCCGTGTCATAGAAGCAGACCTGGCCGTCAGTCACCTGTGGACTCGTTTCCCACGTCTCCATCAGCTTCTGCACTTCGCTACTATCCACATCAGTTTCATCGTCCTTGGAAGGCGTGGCACTTTCATGGGCAGTTGGAGCCCCGGCCTCACTTTCATCTTCTTCGTCAAGCGCACCAGCAGCCGAGAACACTGTGTGTGCGTGGTTTGTCAGAACACGCACGGTGACGAAAATTCCACGTTTGTCTTCCGAAAGACGGCACTTGCTGACACCAGTGTTCTCGTTATCCTCCCCCTCGTTTTGCACATTGTTCTGCTCTTCACTGAGCTTTTCACCATTCGCCTTCTCGGTAGAATCAACGGCAACTTCATCCTTGCTGTTTGCTTCTCCCGTCGAAGATCCTTCGCCACTGCCAGTGGGAACGATACTGTCCTTTGTTTCCGAGCTAGCAGTTTCGGCTGCAGGAACCACCAGTTTCTTCTTAGGAACGTGCAGCTGGCAGACATCGTGATCACTCCAGTCGACATCCTTTTCGTCGTTGTGCAGCCTCAGATCCAGTTGCCAGCCGAGGTTTAGAACATCTCCATCTTCGAGCTTCTTTCCCGTAACATTGAAAGGCAAGAAGATTTCAATCACCGGCACCTTTGCGGCCAGCTTCTCCGCAACAGCAGCAATTTGCTCATCCTTCGACAAGTTCGAAGTGTCCTCCTCGGATCCTTCCGCCTGCTCTACATCTGCTTCCTTCTGGTTAATTGGGAAGGCGTTGCGGAAGGTAGCCTGCCGGAAGCCGAAAGGGAGACGGATGCGGTTTGGCCGGACGCTCGTGTTCAGGAACGTGGACACGCCACCCGAAATCTCCTCGAAGTCTTCATCCACCATAGGGCTCAGAGCCGCCTCGATAGTATTCTTTCCTCTCACCATCGAGAAGTCAAGCTGAATGGGAGCCCCTTCAGCGTCTTCACCAGTAACAGTAATCTGAACACTGCTCGTCATCAGGCGCGCCTCCGAGTCGCGACCAAACACGAGCAACAGCACCATTTCCGTCTCGTAGATCGAGGCGAAGCGAATGAGCTCATCGTTATCATGCGCGGCGCTCACGATACTTCCATTAACGCCAAAGGCCTCCGTCAGGTTCAGGTACGTCGCATTCACATTCAGCGGCACGTGCACGAGCGTGTGGTTCGCCTCCACATCCGCCGACCACAGGTCCTTCACCAGCGGGGACATGCCTTCCTCTTCCTCGTCATCATGAACATACGGCCTGTTTCGGTCGTAGGGCTTCTGGACTCTGCAGTCGCCTCCATCAAAGCCACACGAACTAACATTACACGATCGGTCACACACTCCGTTGCCCAAGAAGGAGTAATGGCACGTTCCCAGACATAAATGGTTGCCAACGGTCACACACTCCGTTGCCCAAGAAGGAGTAATGGCACGTTCCCAGACATAAATGGTTGCCAATCTTGGGCGGCTTGGGCGAGTGCTCCAGAATACTGGCGATCTTCTCCTGGTCACACGTCACAGATCCATCCAGCGGGTTCACGTCGCAGCCACAGTCGCCCATGTCAAAGTCACAGGCCGTGACGTTGCACTCTTTATCACAGCGGCCGTTGGCCAGACTCGACTCCCAGCACCGGTTGGAGCAGAGCGGGATCTCCCACGCGAAGTAGGCCTTCTGCACGCCAGCCTGGCTCACGAAGTCCTCGGGCCGCACAGGCGAGCCCAGGAACACGTCGTCGTTGAAGTACAGGAACATGTCGCTCAGGCCAGGCACATTGTCCAGGTTCCACTCGATGGCCGGGGACGAGAAGACGGGCAGGTGGCTCTCGTTGGCGAAGATGTCCCGGTGCTTGACGATGCTGATCTTGGGCGACTCGATGTCGAGCCACGACGGGATCTGGCCGTCCGTGACCACGTAGATGTGGCGCACCCAGGGCGCGTATTTCTCCAGCGAGCGCAGCGAGTAGCGCAGCTCCTCGTTGTCCCGGAAGCGGTTGTCCGAGTTGGAGTCGTCCCGGCCCTTGACGTTGGCCTCCTCGCCCCACACCGGCAGCGGCTGGCCCGTGAGCGACGCGATCCAGTGCTTGTGCCAGAACTCCTTCTCCTTCTTCCAGCGCGGGTCCGTGCCGTTCACCCACGTGTACACGACGTCGATGGGGCCGTACGAGAGGTAGTCCGAGGCCGCGACGCCGCCGATGTTGTTGCGGTCCGCAGGCGTCCAATCGAGCAGGAGGAGCGCGCAGCAGCTGGCCAACACGCACAAGGACAACAGGGCGGACGGCCAGCTGCAGGCGCGACCTGCAACGGGGCCGGCCGCGGGCTCCGACGCGGCCCGCCGAGAAGCGGCCCGCCGAGAACGCGACGAGGCCATTACGTGTCAATATAATATCTGGCGAGTGAAGTGGTGTATTTCATGAGCGTACTTAAGAGAGGGAGTGAGCAACGTAAAGTGTACACACCGGGTGTCGACCAATCAGATTCGTTGTTCGTTGCGGCTTCAAGTACGTCAGCTAAGTCCTAGTCACCTCTAGGAGATGACAGGAAGTTATCAACGCCTCTCTCTCTTAGCCCACTAGGCAAGTACATCCATTTTTTTTCTTCCATTAATTCGGTGCCGTAGGCGAGTAGGCGCATGATGCCTATAGAGCGACAAGCCTACCTAGCCTGGAGCCGGAGGCAACGACTTGAAAGTGCGCGATAGAAGTCTTCGTGTCCGAATATAAGAACACTTGCTCATAGCGTCCTGAAGCAGTTCCCGAGAAATGCAGCCGCAGTTGATCAGACACTTCAAAACATCAATGTCATCGTGTTTGGCCGCACTCAGCAACCACTCTTCGACCGCCTTAGCTCCGACAAAGCCAGTCTTATAAAGGAACTCGAGGACATCCGCGCTGTTGACGTACACCGCGTTATCGAACGCATCTTGGACATCGTCAGGTGGTATGTCTCCCCTCTCGTAGAGGAATTGCACCGATTCCACTGAGCTGCAGCTTGCGGCTCTAGGGAAGATGCAGCGAATCAGTTTGGGACTTATCAGTTCTGTGGCATACAAGAACTTCAGTACTCCAACTTGGTCGTCGACAGCCAGGCACTCGTCCCTGCACTCTAGAGCCGCACCCATAAAGGCATTGACAACTACATCGAGAGAAACACGAGCCTTGCTGTTCAGGAACTTTACCACTTCCAGATCTCCCCTTTTCGCCGCTGCAATAAATGCAGTTTCAAATGTATTCAGAGAAACTTGGTACCCTTCAGCTTGGTACAAGCTCTTGAGAACCTCCAAATGATTTTCCTTTGCTGCTTTCTCAAAGATCGCATCAAAACAGTCACCATGGCGACAAAAGTCAGGCTTGGATTGCAGAAATTGCAAAACCTCCAAGTGGCCGTTGGTTACCGCGCGTACAATGGCTCTGCAAAACGCATTAGCCTCTAGTTTCTCTCCATCGTAGAAAAGTTCGACCATCTCAAGGAAACCGTGACCAGCTGCTTGAACAAGCATCTCATTGAAGAGATTGTCATCGCATCCGTTCTTGGTATACAAGTACCCAGCGATTTCCACGTGACCTCGTATAGCTGCTTTCTTAAGTGCGAACCCGTCGGGGTCTCCACACTTTTCGTTTAACAGCTTGACGATCTCGAAATGTCCAGCAGCAGATGCGGCTTCCAAACTATATCGTTGTTCCTGTAAGTCCCTGTTCGCAGCCTCATTGCTTGCAAGAACACACTGCATCACTTCTAGATGACAGTGCCCCCCTGCCCACCAAAGTGTTTCGCCGTAGTTTTCATGTTCGCAAATCGTCTTGACAGTTTCTTGTTGTTCAAGCGCCACTGCTTTCCCCAGCATCTCCGCCAGTGCAGTGGTCTCCCTGTAGCGCGACAGCAACAAGTTGAAGGCAGCCACATGTCCTCCAACGATTGTCTTCGACAAGAGACGCTTACACATGAGTTCGCCCATGACTTCTCCCACGGCATCCCGCCAACGAACGACGGTAGCAATCGTTTCGCAGTGGCCATGGGCTGCAGCAACATCTAGGGCAATCATTCCTATATGACTCCTTTGGTGACGGAATTCTGGTCTAACCAGCAGGTTGACGAGCCACTCTGCTTGGTCCGTAGCAGCGGCTTCTATGACGGCCTCGACCGCCGACATGGCGAACACGTCGATAAGCTTAAGCACGTGCGGGAGATCTTGGATCTTTTGAATGAACTGGACACTCTTGAGCCGTTTGTATTGACACGGATGAGAACCTTGAACGTCGGTCATCAGGCTGTTGTAGGGAACTGATCGTGCAATGACACGCTTGGACTGCCTCCGAACTTTAGCTCAACAAGGTAAAATCGAGAATGAAATATGCTTCCTAACCGTCGCTTGGACTCCTCCCTGTCGCTTCTTCTTGTGTCCTTGTTGTGGCACAAAGTCTTACCAAGTAATTCGTAAGACAAAGTTTTACCAAGTAATTCTCCAGACTTTCAAGCATTTAGCTACTGCTAAATGCTTGAAAAACTTGTTTCGGTATTCTAGCTGTTAAGCATTCTTTCTGTGAGGTACGGTAGCATGTTATCGTCAACTTACCATTTTGACAATAGCACGCAGAGAGAAACTGGTGGTATCCTTAGGTACCTAAGAATAATACGCAGAGAAACTGCTGGTATCCTTAGGTATCCTTAGGTACCTCACACCTGAAACAAACCAAACCAACCAAAGTGCGAACTTAAGGTTCGAGTGAAAACTACGCGACCTTTGAACCATATTTCCGTCGGTTATTAGTTTATTACTGGGATGGTGCAATTCCGAACCAACTGCGGTGGTTTTGGGGGGATTGGTTTGGAGTTACGCCGTGGCCGCTTCTGTTGGTTCGAACTTCGGGCTTTCTGGTTGGTCAAAACAGACGAACTATCTTTCGCAAAAAGCCGCATGCCTCACAAGGCCTGAGTGAACCTGTGGATGAGTCGCGCCCGACAGGCCGACATGGCTGGTATCGGACAATAACATCGGCGTTGGGTCGTACATACTAACGTCGTTGCACTTGAGGGAATACACAATTCATTTTTCTTTGTCTCTTTCTCGTATTCCACTCGCTTGCGCAGACACGCCCCTGCCTAATCGAGGGTCGCAAATACACGGAGCGCGCGCCAGGATGCAACCCACCCTCGTGTAAAGTAAGGCACATCTCGAACGTTGTATTGAAAAGCATGATCTGTACCCCGAATACGATAATTCACTATTTTTGATCTGAGTATTCGGACTACTCTAAAAGGTACTCAACACGCTCAGCCATACACTACCTCTGCCTTGTGTGCATTAATACTTTAGTACTGTGGATCATACATCCGCCTTTAAACCGCGAACACCCAAAGAACGAGGGCGTGGCCGAGCACACTAGTTGCGTGACTTAAAACGCTTAAGCTCACGCCTAGGAAAAAATAATTATTTCATTGCAATTACTGTATTTTTTTACTGATATATGTAAAATTGGTGCCGGTTGTATTGAAATTATTATTATTGAAGCCCAATTCTCAGTAAAATGTTTGACTTTACAAACACCAAGTTTAACATGATTCTCCATATAAAAGTAATTGAAATAAATACATATTATTGGCGAATGATATATTGAAATGATTATTATGGAGACTGAACTTTTGCAATTCAATATGATACTGTATTTTCCGAGGTCTGCATTGGAAACTTTCCTAACTTCTGATATTATTAATAAGCGGATCGTGTTGCTACTACAGAAAGTGTTATTAAATGATAGCTTCAAATAATGGGTGCGAGGCTTGTCTTTGCAGGACACAAAAACTAGTCTACAAGAATATATTATGGAGAGCCAGTAATTTACGTATTCCTGTGCGTTGTATCAGCATAGGTTATAGTGGCCATTCATCCTAGCCGATGCTCTCTTTCACAGCAACATCTGTGACAGATGAGTACCTATAGGAGCACATAGTTATAGTATTGGAGCATACAAGGTACATTAATATTCAAAAATTTGGAGTGGCGTCTACTTTCAACTACCACGAACGCTAACAAAAAACTCTAAGTCCCTAGGTTTCGGTATGACTTTGGTGTTTTGGTCTGACACAAACATCAAGTACCAAAAATATGAATTGAAGTTAGGGTGCCTACTAAACCTGCTGGGGCTGCTGAAGCTGCAAGCTAATCACCTATCCGTAGGTAGCGCAACCTCAAGTAGCCTACCACTTCGTACAGAGAGTCCTTCCAGTAGTCAGACCAGGTTTCAGGAGTTGCACCAAACAGTAGTAGTTCCAACACCACCAAGCACCAAATGCCACACGACGTACCGTCCCTCTGCTGGCAGTGGGCAATGACTTGGTAGTCCAGTTGGTCGGTCATGTCCAGCATCTTCTCAACCACAGTGAGAACTGCTTCCTTCGGCGCGGACAAATTACTAGTCAGCTGCGTGGGGTCAAACAGGTAGCAGATCTTCGTCTCCGTATTCACGAAAAATGCACCCCAGTGGTGCCCCAAGTTAATCACGCTGATGACGAACTTGGTCCTGGCATTCGCAGCGCCATATCCTTTCGCTGTGCGCATCTTCTGATCAACATTATCGGAGTCGTGGTAGCGAGGGTTGACAATGGCAACATCCAAATACTCGGATTGGAGTGCCAAAAGCCCACCGATGATTGACCCCGAGTGCAGCCAGAGCTTCTCTCGAAAATCCAGGAATTCACAGCCATTTTGTTCATGCCGGCCAACGTACCACCGCCCCAGGTTCAGCTCGTCTACTGCTTGCTTATGGTCCACCTAAACACAAAGCATATTAGTAAGTTTGGTGTTTTTGGTATACGTTTGGTATACTTTTGGTGCAAAGAAATCTTACCTTAGTCACGTCCTCCATGTCTTTAGACGGCGGTACAATATTGGCAACTCGAAACTCCAACGCGTCAACCCACTTCATCGTATCTTCGACTAACTTGAAGTTGTTTCGTGCCTTGATCACTCGAGCCATGAGCGTCAATTGCCCGTACGTGGCGAACCCATAGTCCTCCCACCTAGCAAGCAGCGCCTTGTTGCTTTTGTTTTCGATTGCTTCTATGGCCTCCTCGATCTTCTCCAGTTGAGGAATCGCCTTAATCACTGGGACGGGCTGCCCAATGTTGAAGCTACGAACGTCGAGCTTTCCAGCCACTTCCACGGATGGCAAGCTCAACCTTTCGATGAACGACATGGTGGTGCGTGGGCTTTAAGAATCGCCATGTCCGAGAGCTTGACGGCGCGCGCCTTTTTCCCTTCTGAGATGCGCAACCGAAGGTTGTTTGCAGCTTGCAGCTCTCTGGTCGACGTTTCATGCTTCTCCGCCCGCCGCGTCAATCCCTTACGCTTCGGTGGCGATGCTAGGGTGATGGGATCCACTGGACTTCGACCTGCAGCATTCTCGTGCTGAGACGGCGCGATAATCGTCTGGTGATTAGTCGATTCCGGTGATGCGGCTACTGGAATGGGCGCATTTTCTTCAAAGTATGTCCCTGCCGTCACATCGCACATCGACTCGTCTTCGGGCGCACTGCTCACCCCCATCTCAGCCCCCATTTCAGCAAAAGAGAGCTGCGATGCTGTCACGCCACCAGCCGAAGCGACTTGAGACAGCGCGTTGAAGCCGCTTGTTGCACACAGATCTTGGTCAGTGAACTCCTCCAGTTTGCCAGTATGTAGCGCGTCGTAGAACCCCGTTAGCCACTGCATTGCCAGTTTGTGTGTGGTAGATGGCTGGATTGAGAGGACATCGATGATCTTCTCTGTAATCTGTTTGCCTTGGCTGTACTTCGCGTCGCTGGATAATGCTCGTGGGGCACGGCGGGGATGGCAGTTGATGCGGTTTAATCCCCCCCTCAGTACCGGTCCCTCATCGATGTTGTTAGCTGGGCTTTGGACGATCCAACGGGTAGCGAAACGAACCATTGGTGGAACTACCGTCTCGTAGTTAGACTTGGCACAGACATACATGACATGGCGACACGGGAGCAAACAGGTCTGCCTGAATATGCAGTCGCATGCAGCAAGCTGTTGGTAGAACAAAACCCAGCGTTAGTCACAGCACCGAAAATTTACAAAACCGCCAAAATTGAACCGAAATCTCACCCGAGCATCTACAACGTGCGAATTGCCTGTCCCTGGGTTCGTCACTCTGGCCTTGCCGCCTGGTGTCGTCTCCATGTCGTAACAGGCCTGAGGTCCCACA
>JAIKVH010000718.1:0-12581 GCA_024679275.1 Phytophthora niederhauseri
CATTAGTGCAAGAAGACCCGCGTAAGGTCCATTCCCCACATCGGTATATACCTTCTTTAGGGAATCTAATTGTACATGTGCTCGTGTAAAGCTACAGGGCTTGCATATTGAGCGCTATGAAAACTTCTCTTACCAAACACCGAGTGAATCCTGCTCTAGCCAAACATAGAATTTGACATAGGTTGGTACTTAGTACGGGTTTTGACAATCCAAAAGTATTCACCACACCTTCTGTCGCACAAGTCGGATTCTGTCATTTGGCTCGGCCCTGACCACGCCTTTTGACATTTTCCCCACCAAAGTCGGCGAGTATTTCATCGCTGGTAATTGGCGAGGTCTTCCTCGTCCGGCGAAGTAAACCTCATGCAGCCTGAAGCACCGCAAACGACGAGGACAATCGGACGCCACACAACTGACAACAACTTTAGTTTGGTCCTAAAACAAAGCGTATGTTACTCACAAAATTAGTTCAGTACTAAAACGTTTAGTAATGATAGTGTGGGCATTCTCATTGTTTAATAGTACACTGAGAATACCCACATTACCTTATCTTCACAGCCTGCTTCAGTGTGCGCGTGGACTTCTGTCTTGAATCCTGTTTGCTGCCGAATGGTGCCAGATAGTTCAAAACGGCCAATTTTAGCAGCACTCTAATTAACTTAGCCAGTCGCTTGTTGACCGCGCAGTTGCCACCGACCAAGAACTGACAGCCTGATATCGATTGCCAAAAAATGGCAAGAACCTGGTGATTATCCTGAAGTGAGCTTCGACGTTCATTTGGTCATTGGGGTCTTTAATCACTGAAGCCAGCGGCAAGAGTGGGTACTGCGTTCCGGCGTCCGTTTTATAGCAGATGTGCACGGTGAGATAGTGCTCGGTACCATGCGACAGACCGTCGATGACCAAGCCAAAGCTGTTGGTCATGTCTCCACCAATGACATCCTCTACAGCGATGACCACAACTCGCGCTGACACCGTCTCTTCTGAAATAGGGTTTAGTCTCGTGTACCTAACGTGGGACACCAGATTGGTGTAACCCATGCTTCCGGCTGTTACCGAACAGCTTGCGGGAGTACTAACTAGTTAGGACTCATCCAACATTAAGATAGGGCATAAACTAGAAGCCTGCTCGTGAGCGTCGGAGTAAGAACGTCATCTATCGCAACGTCAGATTGGGTACACTAGAGTGTGGTATTTGTTGTACTTGTTTAGAAGTGAAGTTTGACGGTGTATGTCAGCTGTTGTTACTGGATGGATCTCGCCAAGAACATTGATGCTATGGATGGCGGAGAAACATCCAAATACATAAGTTTCCGTACAGCAACGGACAGAATGCAACTGCCGACACCAGGAACTGCCACCGGATCAAAGGCGAGGTACACATGTGCATAAATTGAGATGTCATGCACTGCCCGTGTCACCCTAAATTATTGTTTTGGCCAATCAAATGAGATTTTTGTTTATGGATTATGTTTTAAATACAAACTTCGAGATACTTTAAATTTGTGCAAATCTTCATAATAAATGCGTTTACCAATATAATGCATTCAGTTGGAGCGGCTGTTTTGGTAATGTACATTGACGTGCGAGCTTAGCGTCGTCACCATCAACCACTGCTGGCAGTTACATTCTGTCCGTTGCTGCAAGTTGGCACGGTTCACCATACATTTCTTGATTTATCCTAAGTGAACCCGAAAAAGTATTGGAACACTATGCGCACCATTCTTGAAAACTACAACATGAAACTATCAAATTAAATAGTATATATGAGTACAGCAGTTATGACCCACCCTGATTTTTGGCTGGTTTAGCACTTCAGTGCGCTGAGGATCATCGGTTCCAGCAACAGTAGTAGTACCGCCGACAGCCTTAAATATTGAGCGCTATAGCTGTAGCACCATTAGAGCAGCCAGATCCGTAAGGCACGCCCCGAGCGGCTGGAGCTTTCACAACTGTAGATTTTTAGTTCCCTTTACGGCTTCGCGTTCAAAAGAGCATTCAGCAGACACGAATGGGTTTGTCTGGATGCCCGTCCTACATGGCAGCGGCGAATGCGCATTTCCGCTTGCTTACCACGCAAGCGCATTTCTCTGGTGGTGCGCGTCCTCACATCCATGAGGCCCATCGAGGCAGTGCTCATGATCCCCGCCGTGTATGCGTACAGGATGGTGAACCTGGTGCTTTCGCTATCCATTGTTCAACGCCAAGGTGACAATGAGGAGACCGTCGTAGCTTTTCTTATCCACTATAACGTCCCATCTCGCGTATTCAAAAGGTTCGAAAGCGGTTAGATGGACCTATGTGCCGGCAACTGCTGCGCAGACAACAAAGACCTCCACTATTGCCACTAGCGACCGTCTGGACAAGGCGCTGAGGGACGGCACGAACCCTTGTAGCCAGTGTTGTTTTTACTAGCGACCGTCTGGACAAGGCGCTGAGGGACGGCACGAACCCTTGTAGCCAGTGTTGTTTTTATTTTGGGTTTGGGCGTTTTGGGTAGTGGGATTTTGTAATGTCCCACATACCCATCCATCGCGCATAGATGGCAATTTGGGTAGATTCAAAAGTAAGAATTAGACGACGTGGACGCAGCATGAAGTGTAAGCGGTTTCCAAATTCACATAAAAAAAGTAAGAATTAGACGACGTGGACGCAGCATGAAGTGTAAGCGGTTTCCAAATTCACATAAACAAAAGCGGCATGCCTGCTACTTGCCCTCGCTGTAACGACTATGTCATTCGTGCGTCTTCGCTGACGCGGCGTCTCAAGCGTAGCATTTACCTAAGGAACTAATGGCGGGCCCAAATTGAAGAAGAACAGTACTCACAGCTTAATCAGCGGAAGTGCGCACGACGTGCACGCACTGCGGAGAGGATATTTGCCCCGGCTCTGTCCAATTGATCAGAAGAGACAGGCATCCCTTCCAACTCAGACTTGCCTCCGCCGAGCTCGACAACCTACAAAGCGAGCTGATGGGGCTAGATATGGAGCAGCCGAACAACGAGCCGCCCCTAAAATTGTGTGCCGTTCACACCGGTCGACGGTGTACCCCTAACAGTGTTGGATGTACCCATTCGAGAAGAGGAAGCAGATGTCTGCCCCATTTGCCACACCAGCGAGCCAGATGAGCCACCTGCATGTTCTCAGTGCCGGCACGAGGCCTGCACAAGGCCTGCACAAGGCCTGCACAAGTTACCCACGGAAGCATGGTCAGCTCCTGCGACTTGAATGCCCTATGCGTGTATTAAATATTACTGATAGATTTACTACGGCAACCGGCCACGGCCCCCCTAGCCAAGTTCTCCCAGGTCTGCAAACTCAACACCGCCGCTACATGGGACCTTGGGTTTGCCCCCCAAGGTTCCATGTAGCGGTGGTGTCGAGTCTAGGTGCCTACCTTCCCCGTGAAAGCGTGAATCCTCTTAACTTGAAGTGCGCAAAACACCCCACAATGCTCGTAGACATTTATGCTCATCTCGTTGAAAAATATCATCAATGCCGATATACTCTGGCCCACATGTTAATTCTTAAAGCCCATCATTATATATTTATGTAAATTATGTGTACAAGTGTGCCACATA
Source organism: Phytophthora niederhauseri (assembly GCA_024679275.1). NCBI lineage: Eukaryota > Oomycota > Peronosporomycetes > Peronosporales > Peronosporaceae > Phytophthora > Phytophthora niederhauseri. The sequence continues at coordinate 3,582 of JAIKVH010000718.1, forward strand.
GATCTTGCCTTTTTTTTAGCATGCGGTTGTAGCTATCCATAGTGATCTTATCTGCTACAATTATTGCGTGTCACTATTTTCGTGGACCAATCAATGCGAGTCACTATTCTTGTGGTGCAATCTTTCTGTGCCATTTTAGGCGCAGTACAATCATTGCGTGTCACTATTTTTGAGACCCAATCACTACGCATCAGTATTTCCACCGGGTTGGAAACTTTACACACCCGGTTTAGCGTGATCTTATCTGCTGCAATCATTGTGAGTCACTATTCTGGTGGTCCAATCAATGCGCGTCACTATTCTTGTGATGCAATATTTGTGTGGCGTTTTTGGAGTGGTGCAGTCATTTATTGTCATCTTGCGAATGGGGACAAGCACTCAGTTCTCATCTTTCTAGACGATGGCTACATCTCCAGCGCAGACCCCTCGCGGCGAGCTTTATCCGGTCGCCCGCATCCCGAGCACCAAGCAACTCTGCACGGACTGCAAGCAGAGGTTCGTGCGTGGCATGTTTCAGCCTATCTACTGTCACATCTGCAGTTCTAAGCCAGCCAACCACGGTCACTACACCGGCTGGGGGTACATGCATGAATACGAGATGCAGCTACTGAGTTTGTTGCGCCAGGACGACTACGGAAGGGCGTGTCTCGCATATGTGAAACACGAAATCAATGCCCGCATGAATCAGGGGTCCAGTACAACATGCGCATTGGGGGCTGGAGCCGATAAACATTTCGCATAGCTACTTCAAGAAATGCATCAGTGTCGGCAAGAAAAACCAGATCCGCGTAGCGTTGGACCACCTATTTTAACCGAAGCAAACCTCACTAAGGCTTAGGTGCAGGATATATTGCGGTAAATACAGCAATATTGCGCCAGCTCGGCGCCGCTATTCCCTCGTGCAGGAAACATGCGGACCTTGGTTATGTACAATTCCTATATAATAGGAACGTTTTTCCTCGAAAAGCTGCGTGAAATCTCGTCTCGGTCTCGTAGGGTCCGTAGCCAGCGAGCTACACCGTTATTGGCGTTACTCGTCTGGGAATACTCGGTCTCGTAGGGTCCGTAGCCAGCGAGCTACACCGTTATTGGCGTTACTCGTCTGGGAATGATAATAAACATGTTGCCGCCCAGTTGAAGCTTCAATTGAATAGGGAAGTCGCGAACAGCGAATTGAAGCTGGGATGAAAGCGCAGGACTATAGCATTAAAATAAGCTCCACAGTCAGAACAGCGAATTGAAGCTGGGATGAAAGCGCAGGACTATAGCATTAAAATAAGCTCCACAGTCAAGCCACCAATCGAGCCTGTTTGCTCCAAAACCCCATAAATATCATGTCACTTGCGGGGCAGTCGAGGGTTGTCCGTCGCGTAGTTGAACGAGTGCGAAACCTCAACGGCGGCGCTAGCCTCATGGTTGACTGGCTCACCTGTGGGTGTATGGCCACCACCTGCAGGGATTTGCTCAACGGGGCACCAGCCCGCCGAGCAGCCTAGGTTTTTGACGCACGCGGCTTGCCCTTGTCGAGGCAGTCCGCCCTTCTCGCCCCAGATTTGGCAGATGGGATTCTTGATAAACTCGGAATCGTGGGGGCGGGGCAATTTCGGCTTCTTAAATTTCGTCGATGCCGCTGCAGCCTTGGCACTCGGACCGCAATTATTGCCGGTTGCGCTCTTTGTTGCCGGGGCAGGTTTCCGGACATCCTCGAAGCACTGGACATGCTCAAAAGTTCCCCGCAGATTAGTTGGGACGCTCTGGGAGATATGAGTCCTAGCGTCGGGTCGTATATTCCGCTGATAGAGCCAGCGCTTCATCAGCTCAGGCAATGCCAGCGAGGATTTGGAGAGCAGCAGCATAAACGTAGCCGTATACTCCTGCTGGGCGCCCGCCGCACGCAGGTCATGAGAAGAAACAGCAACTTGTACTAGAAGTCGCTGTTTCTGAAGCGAATCCGCTGTTGTTGCTTGAACAGGCACCAGGCGCGTGGGTGATCACTTAGCGTTTGCTTAAAATCCCGGTACCAGAACATCATGCCCGTGCCTAGGTGTGATACCACCAAATCTACGAAGCGCGAGTCGTTACTGTCTCGCTCGGTCGTGTAGCTGCTGAAGTGCTCCTCAACCTGGAAGACCCACAGCTCTAAATCCTCTTTAGCCGAGCTGTTGAACTTCGGTGGCTTACCCTTGCTCCTGTGTCGGCTGGCCTTGGCCTGCTTCGCGAAGAGTTTGTTCTAGCCTGGTACACCAGGAACACCAGGAAGGCCTAGAACTGCTGTTGCTGCTTCGGCATGACCTGCCGCTGCACGGATATCATCTGCATCAACACCCTGTGATCAGAGACAGGTGGAGGAGGCGCCGTAGACGAACTAGCCAGAGGCGGAGCTCCAGCGGGTGCCGGCATCTTGGCTCCAGTGTGGGCAGTCACCGGGGAACGATTCCCGGGCGACATAGCCTGCCTCATCGTTTCAGCAGAGGTCGAGTCGTCCCTGTCGGTACGATGTTGTTGGTGTGGGCGGAAGTTGGGCGAGCTGGCTTCGAACGGCTAAGTCTTGCCCATATGCGAGTTGTAGCAGTCGCCACTAATAGAATTATTACCGGGCTTTGCACGGGGAAGCTCTGAATTTTCTGAAGTATTTATTTATACTGTGGTAAATAAAGCTACCGCACTATTTAACTACTACTTTTAGCTTCTTGATCAGAAAACCGAGCTACATATAGTGCGTAGATAATATAAAACAGATAGCGCACAGTCCGTGCATTAATTTCTAACTTGTCGTGTAGCGTCACATCCGTACCACAACCTCGCTGGCTTCAATTTCTGCTTTCAAACGATAAACATTTTACTAGACAATACTTCGCGCAAATGAATAATGACGTCAGTACAAACGAGTTGACAGATGGACCTTTAAGTCCGCTTGATGACTGTGAAAACCGATTGGTTTGTCCTGCTGATTTGGCCAGTAAAACATTGCTCACAGAGAATTTGGAGGCTGCTAAATCGGGATTACAATCGAAGTATTAATCGTTCATCGATCTTGTAGTGTAGCAATTTCGATCAACAAACATGCACCTCGGCCTGAGACTCGGTGAGTGCAGCGAAACCAGCTGGTTTTGCAGAAAGTAGTAACTTCAACTGTGGTGGTGAGTTGTCGTTCTAAAAGATCAGCCGAATTTGAGTAAAATGATCAAATCAACAATCGGTGGTTGCATATTGGTACGGTGCTGTTGCCTTTCTGTTTTTAGTGCAATCAACGAAAAAAAGTATTTTTTTTATATTGGTACGGTGCTGTTGCCTTTCTGTTTTTAGTGCAATCAACGAAAAAAAGTATTTTTTTTAGTATCATCGTTATATATGTCCGCGTAAATATTAAGTATAAGTGTCAGATAATATATTTTTTTTAGTATCATCGTTATATATGTCCGCGTAAATATTAAGTATAAGTGTCAGATAATATTTTTATCAGCGGCCGCATATAGCAACATGACGTCGGAAGAATGTTCAGGTCTTCAACGCCTAAAGATTCCTATCTACCCATGGGATGCGGGTAAGTATCGTATCAAGATTAGAAACCACTATGGAATCACTACTTTTATGTCGAATGTTAAAAATCCTCGAAACCCAAAACTTATGGCAAAATTTTTTATAAGATTTCTGAGAAGCGTATGTAGACTGAGCTTAATTATCCTGGGAGGACAGCTAGTAGAGCTGTATGGACAGCCTCACAGACATTAATTCGTCCAAAAAAGCTACTCGTACCACAGGAAACATTCCGACGACATCGGCGTTGTGACACACCATCGACACGTAAATGAGAACGGACATCCTGCTTTTTTATCACGCGCACGTAGCGGAGGAACTCACTCAGCGTGTTCGCTTGGGCGGTCTTTTGCTTGCTGTCGTTTGCTACAAAATTTGTATATTTAATATGCTACGCCAGCTCCAACTACAGACGTTCCGTTTCCCCGTGTCCATGCGCCACGCAGCTCATAGTCGGCTGGAGACTCCTGCAGCCACTGCATATTTAATATGCTACGCCAGCTCCAACTACAGATGTTCCGTTTCCCCGTGTCCATGCGCCACGCAGCTCATAGTCGGCTGGAGACTCCTGCAGCCACTGCATTACTTTTTGGCACACTACATGGCGTCCCAGTTTCTGCGGTGGAGACGACCAATTCGGCAAAGGTTGGCGAAAGTCTTTTGATAGATCTGTATACAGCCCTACTTGTTTGCGCATTTCATTCCTGGGGCCCCTGCTCAAGTTCTGGACAATAGTGCAGGTAATCTCTGATGGGGTATTGTCAACCGGACACTTTGCTACATGCATTCCCTCGGATGAGATTCGATCTCTCATGCGAAAGCAGCAAACGCATCCATTCAACATCCAACACAGAATCGCCGCACCATTGTGGAGACACCGAGCCTACCAGACTATTCAACATCGTACTAATACATTGGGATGGATCTGACAGCACTTGTGAAAGATGCGAAGCAACGGAGATGATAGTCAATGATACTCACCAAACGGAGGGTTATCGTCCCAATTGGACTTTTGTCTGATAAGGGAGGAGAATCGTGTTGCGTGAAGTTTTCTCGTCTTGGTTCCGAGTCGACAAGCAGTACAAGTACATCATGCAAGCTGTTGAACTAGCCTTCGTTCAAACCGTTTAGAAAGCACAAGGAGTAACTCTAAAACGGGTCGCACTACTGCTTGACGGATCTCAAACTAAACTAGTTTACGCCTTTGAACATTTGTATGATGGAACGACTCGCGTTAAAACAGTAGATGGACTCCGATGCTTACCACTCACTACCTTGTTTCGTCGAGAAACACTACATGCACTCAAGTTACGACCCAACATCTACACAGTCAAGTATAATAGTTAATGAGTACTTTAAATATTGACGAGAACGGCTACTAGAAGAGAAAGGAATGAGTACGATAATGCAGTATCTCACATTACACCACCAATGTAATATCTGTCCTCCCTGCCTCAACCAACGCCCCTTGTTAATACAAAAAACCTCGTTCGTACATTGTTGAAAAGAATAGTGTTTTAGAATCTCATGAATTTGTTGGATTTAGTCAAGATGAGATTTATGACAAGGTTAAGAATTTCTTAGAAAGGCTGACTCACACTGTTAAAATTTATATTCAGCTAGGTTACAAGTAATTGACAGAACCAATGGTTTAGAGCGTGACTATCACCCAAGCAGTAGCACCGAAATCTGGCCAAATACTTCTGTAGCTATTAACTCAAAGGCTGATGTAGAGAAGAAAGTGATGGGTTATTTAAAAGCTACTAACTTTACTGAGCGTATCAATTATCCCTCATCAGCTTATCAGCTCAAAGAAATTAATTCTGTTAAAATTGTGATCTACTATAGGGACCATAAATTAGGTGATTCTGAAATTGAAATCCTGGAATGCATATCTAAGAACCGCTTTATAATTAACTTTCCTCATACGAATAACGAGTGGGTATTCTTTTGCATTGCATACCACCTTATTGAAGGTAATAATCCTAAGCGGGTTGGTTCACACGCTAAGGAGTGTCAAACAATTTTGTCATTATGAAAATATTCGCTATACACCTAAGGTTTTTAAAGAATTCCAAGCTGTTGATATTATGCAGTTTGACAAACTTGAAAACTGTTTGAAGCTGAGTATCAATGTGTGGGAAATGAATGAAGACACACTAGAGATCAGTAAGATTAGGACACCTGGTAGGGATTATGAGAACGCGATGAACATACTTGAATACAAGGAACACGCGATGTACATCACCGAGTTAGACTTTGTCTTAACAAGTACCCTTGTAATGGTTGTGGTGCTATCTTTGAATCAGCTGACAAAAGTCGAAACCATAAGAAGAACCAGTGTCAGTTAGATGTCTAGAGAGCTTGCCAAGAAGCCTACGCTGTATCAAACATCCAAGAATCGAAATCAAGTCACTACTATCAAAGTACAAAGTTTATGATGTTGACCACTACATTGATCATTTCATTGTTTACGACTTTGAGGCTATTCTTCATGATAAGTACAGGGGAAGCGGATCTAGTACGACTTATACCAAATACCTTCAAGCTATTTCAGTTTCCGTGTGTGATGGTCTAACGAAGCAAGTAAAATACTTTGTCAATGAATCTTCAGACTTTAGAAAGATCTTTGTAACGATGGGCAGACAAATTAGAAAGCTAAAGGCTTCAGAGTCGAAGTATGACGCAGCTGATGAAAAGGCAAAGATACTTGGCAAAATCATCGATAAGATGGTAAAAGAAAAAGATACTCAGTACTTTTATGCTCTCAATCACCTGTCCGTGGCTTTAACTCAGGTCGATACGACATCAATCTAGTTAAGAATGATCTCTTGGCCGTGTTTGGTACGGATGACACCAAGATGGTTATCAAGAACCCGAACTACATGTGCATATCCACGGACAAATTGAAGATCCTTGACAGCAGTAACTATCTTCCGACAGGAACATTATATGAAAAATACCTTGAAAGGTACTTAGATAAGTGGCAGTGCGAGGATAAAATCAAATGTGACTGTGGTCTAGGCAAGGGTATGTTCTGCTATGACTATCGTATGATAGAATTTCGACGAAGGTTTACCAGACAGATCTGCATTCGATTTCGAACTAAAGGGTACGAAGTGTAGTGGAAGCGACTGCGAGCGTCTAAAGTAGGTTTGGTCTCATTTCGAGATGAAGACGGTCAAAGATCTTCTAATCTGGTACAACAACCAAGATGTTCAACCGTTAGTGCGATTCTCAAGCAACGACAGTTCTACAAGACATTCGGGTTTGATTTGTTCATGGATGGAGTGAGCCTGGTCTAGCTGAAAAAGTCATGTATCAAACATTGTATGATAACCTTGGAGATGAAGATTATGTAGTAGGATCGAGTAAAAGTATTATAACCGGGTTTATAATGAGATTGAAACGTTGTTTACTATGCTCGAAGGCACACATGGGGGACAATCTTGCGTGATGAAGATTACACAAATACCTATATCAATGTCTTCGATAGGTACAACAATCGCTCAATATTTGAATTTTCACAAGAGTCTGATGCCAAATACATATACAACAAGCTTGTTGAAAAGTTTTCACCGAAGTTACGGTTTGAATAAGATACAGTAAAGTTGAGCCGCCTTTCAGCTTCCGTCTAATCGATTAGAAGGCTGCAGGCGTCAAGATAAGGCACGTGGGCGTGATTTTGGATTAACAATTAAGCACCTCGATGACTTATTGAGGGACATTTCATACCTATGTGAACACTGTGATTGCCAGCGAGCCATTGAAAACGTATCAGCTGATCGCATTGACAATGCTAAAGGACGTATCGATGGGAATATCATGATCTCATGTCATGACTGAGATGTAGCCCGCAAAGATATGAATCCTAAAGCGTTCCGTCATCAGAAGCTACTTGAGCGTAACGGTGATAAACTTGTCCGGTCGATCGACGAGGAGCAGAAAGAGATTTATCACAAGATGAAAGCTAACATCGCTGGCGGGCCATCGATTATCTTCAACCGCTTTGCCAAGCGTAACGTAACTTTAATTCATGGACTCAAAAAGTGCATAAAGATCATTGGTTACGATGCTAATGCTCCCTATCTGTGGGCTCTAGCCAACTTAATACCATGCGGGCGTCTAACCCTCATTGGCGCTTACGAAGGTATTATTGGTGATATCCAATCAGATACGATCTTCGGCTTTCTAGAATGTGACATTGAGACACCGGAACGCCTAATTGAGTACTTCAGTGAGATGACCCCAGTCTCCGAGAACGTTGCTATTGATACATCACGCAAAGAAATTATCGGTGAATATATGATCAATCATGCGAAGGACATTCATCGTAAGCCAACTAAATCACGCAAGCTTATCGGTTCATACTTTGGTGAGAAAATTCTTATCTACACACCGCTATTAACCCTATTGTCACTTAAACCAAGCCTCTTGCAGTGTTTAACAATACACGCATAATCCCACTCTGTTATAGCCTGGCGAGATGTCTGTGGATTTGACATCCCACCTGCTTTTGATATCCCCACGGTCATGTGTCGTGGTCCTTTCAGCCAATCGAATACGACTTCAATTGTAATAAAAGGTGTCGTACTCAGACATTCGCAATTAGTGACAGAGAATTGATAATATTTTTACGGCCATACAAAGGTCTATAAATATGCCCAGCCACTTTCCTATACAAACCTCAATATAGTTGCCCCAAACGACACGCAGGGGCGAGACCAATGCACACGAAACATTTCTACCGCCATGTCGAACTTCACTGACGTCCAGGATGCTGCCTTGGTTTGCGTCGTACCTCTTACAGCAGCAGAAGATCAAGTGGGACGCAGTGGCGACGCACAAGGCTCTAAGAACTAAGTCAAGAGAAGCTCTGCGGGAGCGCCTAAAAACTTTGAAGAAAACGCATGGCAACAGCTCGATCGCTACCCAATCACCTACTTCACCCGGCGGCCTACAAGCAGCGCTCTATGGTTACAGCATGCGCTGCTGGCGCAGGGGCCACGAACGAACGGTTGTAAAGAAAAGGGCAATAAGATATCAGTGTAGCTTCGGCAGGTGCACCATCCCTCGCTTGTCAAGAGGTGATTTGGGCGCGATATCGATCCCCGAAGCGCACCGTATTACCGGCCACGTCTTGCAGTCCATTCCACGCGAAGTCGTTCAGCGGGCAGCAGGAAGAAGTCATTTGAATGCCGGAGAGATCGCTACTCGAGGGGTAACTGACCTACTGGAAGCTCTGAATGTTTCGGTCACCGACACGTTTGGTGACCTTGGTTGTGGTGTTAGAAATGGCTTGGTGCAAGTTGCATTAGAGTCAAGTGCAAAAGCGTGCGTCGGAATCGAAATCAGACCGGAGCTGGTTGCAGCAGCACAAAGTGCGATTTTTAGTCACTCAGCCGATTTCCCAGAGTTGCTGAAGGTATCAGTGTTTTTAGGCGATATCGGCGCTGTTCACAA
>JAIKVH010000720.1:0-12573 GCA_024679275.1 Phytophthora niederhauseri
GCGTGCTACACTATCTGAAGGGCACTGCGCAGCACGGTATTTCGTACAAGAAGTCGACTGAAGGCAAGATCGTACTGCATGCATACTGTGACGTTAACTGGGGCGGCGACAGGGAGTCTGGACGATCCACGTCTGGACTATTGGTGGTGCTCGGTGGCGGCGTCGTGGTGTACAAGAGCAAGCGTCAGAATTCGGTGGCGTTATCCGCCGCTGAGGCGGAGTACATGTCCTTAGCGCTGACAAGTCAAGAGGTCGTCTGGGTTCGCTACCTACTCACGGAAATGGGGCTCACGGGCAACGCAGCTACGACGGTCTACATGGATAACGAGTCGGCGATCAGCATCGCGACTAACGAAGGCTATACCCCGAGAGCGAAGCACATCGATCTCCGAGCCCACTTCGTCCGTGACCATGTCGAGCGAGGCGACATCAGCTCAAGCACGTCCCGTCAGTGCAGCAACTTGCTGATTTCCTCACGAAAGCGCTACCGGCGCCTCAAGCACGTCCCGTCAGTGCAGCAACTTGCTGATTTCCTCACGAAAGCGCTACTGGTACCTCAGCTAGTGCAACTACGTGACCGCAGCGGGATCCGTGAGCGTGCAAGTTGAGGGGGAGTGTCACGAGATGCCAGTCTGCCACGAGCAGATCATCAGCTGTAAGCAGGTGATGGATTGTACACATTTGTGTGGCAGAAACCAAGGGCAACTTGCAAGTTGAAGTGCCGAAGCTTCGCGAAGGTGTGATCAACTTTGCCAGGGTTCTAGATGCTAGTAGTGTAGTTGTAGCTGAGGTAGCCTGGCAGTTAACGCTTTCAATGCAATCTCACTTTCCATTTGGCATCGCATCGAGCACAACATCGTTATTAAAACATCGCCGTAGCTCCTTCTCCAACACAAACGCATGCACTGCGAGCGACCGAGACACTCAACGGAGAGTCCCACAGCACGAAAATGCTGAGTACACCAAAGTACACAATCTCCTGATAGCAGACGCACGCGTCCGGCAAAGGCAGAGGGTATTTATTTTGAAGTAGCTACTTTTTGCTTGCCGACTAGCCACGCCCGCCGCGGGCGGGCCCTGTCGACTACCGAGCGAAGCGAGGTGCTCCCCCCCCCGCCGGGGGGGGGGGGGGTCTAGGTTTTTGTGCCCCAAGGGTAAAGGGGTTTTTAGGGATCAGGGTGTAGTTTTAATGCCAAGGCGAGTTAAAGTTCAAGCACGAACACTTCCTGTTAAGCCCAGGCATGTCTGGCGTGAGCGCTACCTGTGGTTTATAATCCGTGTGCGACGGACGCGGTCGTAAACCCAGGCAAACCGAAAAGTAGCTAGTCGAAAACTTAGTTGGGGTAGTCATTTGAATTTTATAATGGATACTTTTTGCGTCGAAAATAGCCACATGTGGCTATTTCAAAATTATTAAGTAGATAGTTGAAACACCCAAAGGCAGATGGGTGTAGATAGCCGACTATTATAAATAATCCGCAACAAGTCCAATTTCAAAAGGTCAAATAACATGAGTCGAAGCTGACCTACGAAAGAGGTTGGAGATGTCCCCGGCCTTGGACGCTGCCAGTCGGATATCGACTCCATGTAGAAGCGCACGTGGGGTAACATGGTGGTGCTCACAAGGCGTCATGCAAAGAATACGCCAACCCACAGTCTCATGACGCCGTGGTTTAGAACAGGAGGAGTGAACACATTGCGCGTGGGTGAAGAGCGTAGAAAGAAGGAGCCCCCGAACGTGTTGGCCGTGGCTTTGATGACAGACTTGCCATAGCACTCGTAGTGCCTGACGAGACCGTCGAACGCCGTATCTAGCTACTGCTCCAATTCGCCGTCGTAGCTAACCGCTAAAAACAGGTAGTAAGTTCAATTAGTGATAAGTTTCAGTGCTTGGTTTAGTGGTCGAACGCGAAATGGAAAGTGAGAGAACAATCATAATTGAGAAGCGGTGGAGTCGTATTCTGTCCATCAAAAGACGCGCATTGACTGATGTTTAGCGCTAAGACCGTGCGGTAATGTATTTTTCTATCGCTACATTTTGATCGGTTAACGCAAAATTTCGACTTAGGTTGCTCGAATGTAGCTACTTCGGGTGCTCCACACAACCTGCCGCCACAGGTAACATTCACCTCAAATATCATCTTAGTCGGGGTATATATCTTCTTCCACTCCACTGTATTGCAGTTTGACTGACGGTTTGTATCAAACCCCTCATATACTGCTAGATGCCGATGAATTCAGCTGGTCAGGTATCAGTTGCCGGATTAATCAGACCAGGGATTCCAATCACCCCTTAAGTCTGAAATAAATTTCAGAGAACACACGTTCATTTTACCATTACGGCCGCCGGAGGAGCCCATTAGACATAAATAGGAGCGCCTATTCAGGTGCCACCAACGGAGGCGACGGTATGGCGGCCTGTCATACATGAAGAAGGCGTTAGTTCACAGCAAACAAACGGTCATTCGTCGAGTTCTTCCTTCAACTGATCTGAGGGTGCCAGTGCCAACAAGATAAGCGTTAACCTCTCTTGTATATAATGCTTTGACCACATAATATGTATCAATATTGTTGAGTGCAATCAAGTACCTACTAGCCGAGCGCCGCCGCTACGCGGCGGGAAATTTTAGTTGGCTGACGCTGCGCTCGCTATGCTCGCCCCGCTATTGGGCAGACTGCCTACGCTTCGCTACGGCAGCAGTAGACCCGTTCCGCTCGCCTCGTCGGCTCGCTGCACTAGTCTCAATGTCAGGTAGTAATAGAGAGACCGGGGCGGGTCCTGCGGCCCCGCAATATCCAATGGTGGGGTCGCCTAGCCGCCTTCGCTGCGCTCGGCAGCTAATCGTACTTAGTGTGGTTCGTACTTAGTGAATAAGTGTGATGATTTCGTTATCACGGACGGCGCCTTGCTCTCTTTGATGTTAAGGGTTGTCACCACACTGGTACAATGGTGTACCGTTATTATGGTACACCTCTAGATATATATGATAGTGATGCCTCTGGATAGTGATAAGAGTGGTCTCCCGAGGCTATCACTACAAAAAGGATTGTCTGTACGACAATTTTAGGTAGGTACAGGGTTCTCCCATCTGCGCCGCCGAGCACAAGCACGGCGTCCGGCACGAGTCGACCTCCAGGCGCACACATGACCAACGTCACGACACCAGCTCGACGTGCAGAATTCTTTAAGCAACTAATCTATTCTAAGTGCCCCTTACACAAACCTTTAGTTTGCGGCGTGCTTTATTTTACTGTAGTCGGACCAACGATTATCACCTACGACGGCCGTGGCGACAGGGCGAGCTCTGCTTCAGCCCCGCATACCAGATACCTTTCTCCGTGCGCACCCGACGCCTATGACTGACCCTACGCGCTCCACAACGCTCCCGCGACAATGACTATTTCGACAACGACCACCAGTAAACGCAAGACTACAGTACTCAGGGCAAACAACGACTCACGCATTTCGGCTAAAACTTACTGTTGTGGCTTCTACAACTACGAACGCGCCACCACTGCCCCGATCCGCTAGTAGTGCGCACTAGCCAATCGGCAAGGACAGCCACTACGACAACAGAGGCAAGCGGTAAGTTCGCCTTCAGTTCCTGCAATATCGGCAGCGGGCTGGTCGCGTAAAACAGAGGCAAGCGGTAAGTTCGCCTTCAGTTCCTGCAATATCGGCAGCGGGCTGGTCGCGTACCTCTATTTGCTTTTATGACAACTACGACTACGACTACGATATCAGCTGCCAGCGGAGTAATTCCGACCTCTTCTGATGACTACGACAGCGAATACGGCGACAACGACATCAGCGCGGGCTGTTAGCGCTGCTTGTTCACTATCGACGGCTACTCGGTCTCGCTCGACTTCAATGAATGCGAATGTAACAGCGGGCTTTATGTGCAGTTCCGTTCGCTTTCGGTGACTACGACTACGACTCCGACAATGTAACAGCGGGCTTTATGTGCAGTTCCGTTCGCTTTCGGTGACTACGACTACGACTCCGACAGCAAGCTTCACGTGCAGTTTCGTCCGTCTATTACGACTAACTACGACATCAGCGGCGGGCTCTACGCGCGGCTCCGTTCGCTTTCACCACCTGCAACTCGGAGTCGATCGTTTCTCGCGACAACGATTGCGACGTCGGCAGCGGGCTGTACACACAGCCCCGCTTGCTTTACTACAAGTTGACCAGCAGGCTTTCGTGCCGCTCCGTTTGCTTTCGACGCCCTAAGAGTTCATGTTGCCCGGTTACTGTGACTACAACCACGACCTCGTTAGTGTGTGGCAGAGGTCGCAAACGGCCAGCCGTAGCCGTACGGATAGTTTTTGGCCGTGCCGCGGCCAGCCGAAATCTCTCACGGGTGTGATTACGGATAGCCGCGGCTGTCCGGCCGGACACCACGGCCGGCTGTGGATAGCCGAGATTCATTGCGAGATCAACTTTAGCGGTTCTAGCTTCGATTGCTATAGCCAAAAGGACTGATCTCGATGTTGTCGATTAGTATTGTGGCTAAAGGAAGTAGTATTGTGTCCTCCGGCGATGAAAAATATTCATATCATCAGTCAAATGTAGAAATAGATTGGTACCAAAAAAACGGTTGTTTTACGGCCAACCAAAGCCGAAATGACAGCCAGCCACGGCTGGCCGAATAAAATCCACGGCCGTCCACGGACAGCCGAATCCTGCCTCGAGGTTGGTAAGGCCGGATACGGACAACCGGTTTTCAGCGTTTGCGACCTCTGGTGTGCAGCTCCGCTCGCATTCGACGACTACGAACTCGGTGTTTTCAGCCTCATCCAACCCTACAATTCAACCAGCGGGCTACCCCCGCTCACGATTACGACTCCGAATCGGGCGACAGGCTGCACGTGCAGTCTCAAATTCGGTTTCACAAGAGCGTACAGCCAGCAATAATCAGTTAATCAAATCATTCATCTGCACGTGCAGTCTTACCCGTTTAAATACGACAACGACAACGACTACGACTACGACTACGACGACTACGACATCTTTGACTCGCCCGCCTACGTCGACTACCTCAACACCTACGACATGAGTGGTGACTACGCATGCAGCCCGCCCGCCATCGACACCTACGACGAGCTGTACGCGCAGCTCCGTTCGTCTTCGACTACTACGAGTTTATCGTCGGGATATCCAAACAGCCCTGTTAGCCCCAAACGTCCTCGAGGATGATTTTTAAATGGGTCTTATGCATAACACGAGAATTACCGTGCATTTTTTAAAGGTATTGTTACTTCTCGAAATGCGTCTTGTGATGCCTAGTCTAATATACAATAGCCGATGCTGGATAAATAGAATGTTAAGGTGGGGCACGGAGAAGTGCTTGAGCATCCGCAAACAGTGAGTGTTGACGAAGGGCAAAAACTCGTGGGTGTTCCGCAATAAAGCGACCGAAAGTCGTCGAGATCGGAAAGCAACGAAGGCAACGAGAAAGAATCGCCTGATCAGCCGGGCTAGCCGAGCGGAGTAAAGCTCGAAAATGAGCTGCAACTACCGGATACACCCGATAGAGGGCAGGCACTGAGTCCAGTGGAGGAGCGCCTTCAAATTGGTGTTTGTTGTGTGCAGTCCAAATCACGTGGAGGACAACACTCCGTGTTATAGTCCAAAGAAGCTTGATACATTCAGCACCGTCATTGAGACCTCCCACCCAGACTGGGTCTTTTAAAAGGCAGAGCATTGTCCACGAGATTGGATCTCTCCACAACGTAGACCGATCGGCGGCAATAGCCGCCCAGAGCCCGGCAGCGGTAGGACACTCGTAGAAAAGATGCCGATCGGTTTCCACCTCGTTGCAGTTGGGGTAGGCACACAAAATGCTGCTTGAAGACACTTGCTGCAGAAACGAGAATCGTGATCGAGTGGGGAGAAGCTTCCAGGTTTATCGAAAGTGTAAGTCCGCATAGACTGGTAAAACGACTTGGCGAAGCGTTTTCAGTGCGCGTAGGGTTGATTTCAGTACCTTGGCATCAGCTCCAGGAACATGATGTGAAACAGGATGATCGCGTTGTGGGAATTCCGGTTTGCCGAGCAAGTATCGGACGTCGGCCTTGGAGATCAGTGAGAATAGAGCAAGGAGGCGTGGCTGTTGAATGCCCACTACAGGTAATCCTGTTTGGGGCGGACAGGGTCCTTCAAGGTGTCCCTGTAGGCCCACGACGGCTCTATAGATGCAGCTAAGATCGTTGTAGAGGTTGATCAAGTGTCGGACTCGGTAGCGAAGGGTTCAATCCGGGCCAGCGCGATGGCCACGGCCAATGCAGGACCGGTTGGACACGGCGGGACCAGGCACAGTCGAAGCATATGGACGGCAGATACAAGACACAGTACCAAGTCGAGTTTGGAGTTCGTGCTGGATGACCTACGACGAAAGCATGGCTGTCGAGTGACGAGTACGAAGGCCTGTCCGACGGTGGGAAGATCGTGGACGATCTTCTGGCCGGGGATGGCGTGTAGGCAACCCGTGCTCTTGAACCGAGATGAGCACGAGGTTGGCAAGCAATGTGGCAGCGGCGTGGCTAGTGTGGTGCACATCGCGGTGACCGGTGACGATTGTCAGGTCGCCAGATGACAGATGTCACCAGCGCCGTTGAAGTTGCAGGAGGTCGACGGCGGCCGTGAAAGATCGCAGCGGAGAGAGGACACGGCGGAGAGAAGCAAAAAGACTATGGAGACGAGGAGAGGCGACATTGGATCCAGAACGAGCGGATAGGAGGCCGCGACGGGTGGGCCCCCCTCGAAAATCGTGCGGTAGTATAGGTTTTAGTATAGGCTTCGATGGGGAGCTCTGGAGTGTGCGGCTGGCCGCTTCACCTCCCAGTTGCAGTTTGGACAGGAACGGGCCCTTCCCAACAACACAAGAGGTCTCTCAGCGTTCTGTTCTGCGGCGGTGGCCCTATACTGCGTGGGACGTCGGCGGAGCGTGCGAGTAATTGCAAGGTACGGTCTGAGTAGTTACGGAGTGAGCCAAGATGGGTTGCTGCAGCGTCAAGAGTGGCTGGGAGCGTGGCTAGTAACCACGCGGGTGCGAGGTGTCTATCGGTGACACCCCGACCGAGTGGACGGTGGACCTGGAGCGCGTCAAGCCTAAACAGGAAGGGTCCTCGTTCTCGTATGTGTACATGTTCGGATGATAGGCGTAGGAGCAGGCCTACACACCTGTCCGAGGTTGTTGGCTGTCTAAGAATGCTCCTTCCCTAAGCCGGTCTCTATCTACGCCTCTGCCCTAGCTCCTACTCTCGCCAAGTGCCTACTCCCTCTAGTTGGACTCTGCGTTTGTGCAGCGTAGTGGTCAGATTGCCGACAGATACAAACGGAATGGTTGGGATTGCTGAGCTGCTGCGGATTCACTTCGATTGTGAGTTTTTCTCAGGACGGAAGGACAGGGCAGTCGCGCTTCTTGCTTCCCGAAGTGCCGCGTTGGAGACCTCCTTGTGCTTCGGATGTGCTGTCAGTTGAGGATGGGTCGCCACGGGTTGGAGGTGGTAGGTCTTCATCGATGCCTACCGCTGCACAGGGAGGTGGTTACCAGCGCGGAGGTTGCCGAATGTGAAGAAGGAGACGCCAGGGCCGTTTGTACTGCTGAGAGCTTCCAAACTAAGCAGAAGTTGGTGTAAGTATTTAAAGAATGAAAAATCGTAGCTTTTCGGAGGAATTCTTCTTTTATTATAAAACAACAATAAAAAACAACTAATCAAAGACACCACCACATCCCTGGCTGGTAGCCTTCTTCCAGCGCAGTGAAAAAAAACAACTAATCAAAGACACCACCACATCCCTGGCTGGTAGCCTTCTTCCAGCGCAGTGACGCCTGCGGCTGCTAGTACCACCGCCGCCAAGATCTGGGAAATGATCTCAATTGTTCTCGTACGCGACTTGTACCGGAATGGAGTCAATATGGTACAAGCAGCACTATATTACTCTTGCTACGCCGTGATTTTGAGAGTGTGAAAGGAAACCACTCGTTTCAAATGCAGTGCAGTAGTCGCGAATGGGATACAATTGAGCACCACACATAGAAGCATGAACAGCATGTGCTATTGCAGCTAATAAATTTGCTGTCAAGAGAAGTTGGAAGGGGGGCATGTTCGATTGCTTCGGCGACTAGTTCTACCTATCCGATTATTCTGTAGGTAATAGTACAAGTAGCATTTGATGCAATGATTTTGAACACGACCCGCTACAAATACCTCTTTAACCATGGTACCTAACCGGCCAAAATGCACACCCTTTCACCTAGAGACACCTAGAGACAGGACCACGAACTGTTGCTAGAGTAGGAAGCCGAACGGGACACGCGCTGAGGGAATGGAATTAATGCAGTCTGAAAAAAGGCCCGAAACCCGAAAAAACGTCCGACAGATTTAGCCATAGAAAATCCATTCTTAGTTACATAGCTAAGCCAGGGACGGGGTGTCACGATAAAGGTGGCAGTAATACTGTCCCCTGTCCCTAAACCAACCTGGCCCTCCAGGCACAAAACCCTATCTTGCACCGCAGAGCGGTGCGCTAGAACGCTGCCTTCGGCAGCGCTGGTGGGGCGCCTACATGGTTAGTCCTGGGTTTACGACCGCGCGCTACGCGCACGGGTCGTAAACCGCAGGCGAGGTTCTGACAGTGCTGCCTTCGGCAGCATGGCCGGGTGTCGTGCCATCCGTCCTGATTGTGTCGGACGTTTTTTCGGGTTTCGGGCCTTTTTTCAGGCTGCATTCATTTCCCCCCGCTGAGGAACCAAGTCATGTCATGATCCAAAGCTGTGAATGTTTGGTTCAGGTCAGGGATGTTAAGAGTTATTTTATTGAGTCTTCTTTTATGTGCATTTATATTAAAAATCGCTTCGGAATACAACTGTAACTTTCCAGGACCTCCCGGCAAACTGAACCATTAGAATTTTTGCGCTAGAAATTAGGAGTAGTGATATTGGCTAATAGGTAAACCAAACAATTGAAGAAAATTCGCGTCAAGCTTACCTTGCTACACTCGGTGGGAGTCGAGATATTGGGCGGTGAACATCTTCGCGGCATGCCATTGGCTATTCGAACCTTATTTTACCACTTGACAAACATATAGTTACTGAAGATCTGTAGTGCTGTTGTTAGTAGACACGTACCTTGCACTAAGTTCGAATATCAGGACATCGCTGTTTTCCCACACCTGACACATTACATGATCTTCCTAGAGCTGCAAATCTCTCACTAAATCTTACCAAAAACAACGAAGCAAAGTGCACTTATGGGCACGTAGCTAGTGAATCATATGCTGCGTCCGTCCTTCGAGTCCCTAAGAGTGTTTATATGATAGATATTCGTAAGTTAGCACCAAGTGCTTTACCACGCAACTTGCAGCGCAAAACTCGCGTCGTAAACGACTTACTGGGAAGGCTACAGTTGACTCCCGAACCCATTGTTAAAAAAAGAAGTTGCGTCACAGCCATTTTTATAGGGTTACAGACATAATTGGTTTGAAGTCTATCAAGCTGTAGTAGCTGCACCACCGCATCATAAGACTGTCTCGAAAAGCAAATACAAAGTCCTTACGTTTAACAGGTCTTTCGAGCACCCTTCGTCGTGTACCACCACCATCTGGTAGATGTAGACTGTTCTTGGTCCATAATAAAAGAAATAAAGAAGATTTCTTCTATTAATGCCCAAGAAAAAAGAAGATTTTCATCGTTCTTTTTACATCCCTGCCTCGGGTCTTTTGATATGGTCTCTCAACCAGCATGTTCAAATCCTGGACCTGATCTGCATAAGAACCAAAATGTCGCATCGCCGATGTCATAGTTCCTACCTGATCTACAAGGGGGTTGTGGTTCTAAGAGACCCCTTAAGTATACTTTGTCTTGTGATTGCTGATAGTAAAAGTGCTTGTGATTAGCTAATAGCAAGTGCGCTTTATGATAAATGTACGAACTATGACTAATGCCGTGCGAGCACGGAGAAGCTCTGGATTTTGCAGTAGCAAGTCATTTGAGGAGAGCCCACGCAGTGCACTTGTGTGGCTTAATTTCAGAAGATGAACCTCTCAATCGTATTCCAAGCGACTTAGGCGCGCCGCACGTGCGGCGCACCAGTCGCCCTCCGCAAACCTTGCCGTCACCCTTAATGCTCTCCCAGAGATCGATAGTGGGTCACTGAATTATACCCTCCCTGGTCCAGTAAAACCCACAGGGTTTTATATAGAACGGGCAAAATCCAATTTAAGTTAACCCACTTGTCTTCGTGCAACCTTCATTGGGTGATTGGGTTTTGATGTTACCCCTAGCCGGCACAACCAACATTCAGTTGGGTGTTTTAGGCGTGCACATGCTATTAGCTATTAGAGTTTCTCAGCTACGACTTTCTATTGAGTGAAGAATAGCTAATTTACGTTCAAAGCCACAGAATCTAGTTTATGGAGGATTGAAGGCGGTTTTGGCTAAGAAAATCCACCAATGGTTCTGAGATAACAGGTCTATAAAGTAATAGAGTTATACTGAAATAGTAGCGTTAAACATAGAATTTTATTTTGGTATTTAGAACAAAAGTATAGAGTTTTATTAGACGGAATCGTCGCATCTCTGCAGAAACTCTAAATTAAAATCCAGAGAACTTCGGCGATGCGGTGAAGGCAACCACTTAATGTACCACGGATTATAATCCTATTTGATCTGCGATAGCAGCACTAACGTTGCTTCCTATCTCAGTATAATTTACAAGATCCACAAGTGCAATGCTCTCCGCTAAACTTGTGGTATAAAAGTTTTCTATCTGTATTCTTGCAGCTTCTAGCTATTTGGTCAGGGGTGTAGTCAAGGTGTAGCGTTATCGCGAGTTGCATTGTGGATGCCCTCTTTTCTCTCTCTCGATATGGTCTTCGGCCTCCTAGCTCTATCCTCAACAAATCCTTTGACGAGCTTACCGACATCCCCAAGATCGATTCTAACTTGTGCGTCTAGTCGTTCGACATTTGACAACAGAATGAGTTCGTAAGTGTGATCAATCCAAAGTCAATCGAGGACTATCGAAGTGTCGAATATTACATACTTTGCGAACGGTAGACAAAAATTATGGGCAGTCATGTGTGTGCATTTGAGACAGCCTCAAACAAAAATATACTAATCAACCAAAGTACGAATAGCGATTTAAGCATACTGCTCGAAAGAGCCGTGTTCTGTGCTTCTTTTGAGCTATTGAGTGATGTAAAATATTAAGAACTCGCGGAGTGTCGAGATAATCGCGTTTGAAGTTGAACAGGGCATCGAAAATTTGAAAGTTAAAATTACTCGAATTAAGCGAAAAACACTCTAAGTCGATTGCTTTTAGCACGAACTTTCCAGCAATATACAATACATAAATTTTGAAGAAATATTGAGCCAAGCCCCAAATAAAATCCGGGATTTGGGGGGTCCGGAAATGGAGATATTTTTTCAGACGGACGATAACTCTCCATAGTGCAAAATAAGGCGAAGTGAACGGCTGAACACTACGTAAAAACAGGACGAACATGCGTGAAATAACTTGCATTTGTTTTCGCTTCCCCAACGGTATTGCAGAAATGCATAGTGAAAGCGGAGGAGTTGCTCCAGAACAGTCAAATTCGCTTCCCCAACGGTATTGCAGAAATGCATAGTGAAAGCGGAGGAGTTGCTCCAGAACAGTCAATGCAGCGGCCTCAGCCTCACAGTAGAGGTGCCGTCATACTATCGTGAGAACCTGCTTGATGACCCGCACGACGATAAGACCTCTCCCTGCTTGCAAATATGGATTTGAAGCACACTGTCACTTTGCGTTGAGACTATAGCAAACGTGAGCGTGTTGCAAGCGCCTTACCAAGGAAGAAATTCCGCCGTATAACTAGCTAGTGACTATATACATTCTGTAGGAGTATGTGTACCTGTTTCCAGCATCTGTCAACGCAGTAGGCGCTTGCACGAGCATATTTTCGTTGTGCACTACGTGTGCATTACGGGCCGATTCGTAGGGGGAAACCAGACTCTATTCCTCACGAGGCTTCCCTAGTGCACAATTACTTTTCTGAAAAGGGGAAATTTTCAGATGTTACTTCACTGTTACAGATCTCCCCTACAAATCTGCACAAGCAATGTACAATACCGGTTTTTTTTGCATTTTTGGTCATTTTTGTGTATACTGTACAGTATTGCACTATGCTCTAAATGGTGGCTTACCGGTAGCATCATTTTGTTTGAGGCTGTCTCATTTGCTGTTTATATGCTGTCGGAGTAATCATTTTCCGCGGCTGGTCTCAATCGCGGTTTTATCCTAAAAGCAACGGTGTTAACTTAACACTGTTAAGACTTGGCCGAGACTAAAGACTCCCAGCGGCATGTCCTATTGCAGGTTTTAACTTCACTAAGACCTATAGATTGGCTTTCGAGTCTTAAAATTAGACCCCAATCTTAATGCCACCAATACAAAAACTGAAGAGTCGCCGTACTAAAATGATTGCACCAAAAGTGAATGTGATTTTCACTGCACTAACAGTAGACCACCGGCTAAAAACGTGAAATATTTGCAAGTTATTACGGTGCAATTGAGATATCAGTG
>JAIKVH010000721.1:0-12573 GCA_024679275.1 Phytophthora niederhauseri
GTCTCTACGCTTGGTGGGGGAGGAGCTGCCGCTGAAGGCTCACCGCCGAGCGAGACACCGGCGCCGTCACATTTACCAGTGACCGCATCAAGCGCGAATGCAGTGACACGATCCCAAGTGAAGAAGGCCCTGGCTGCACCGCGTAGTGCGGTGACACCGCTCGCCGATTGGACGGAGCGCACTCTGATCGACCCCGCTAGCGCTCCAGCGACAAAGCAGCAACCGGCTATTCCCGCTAACTATGCACCGAAGTCCTCGGCGAGTCCCGCAGACCACTTCGCGGTTTCCGAGTTTGTACAGCAGCGTCAAGCAATCACACGTTTCGTGCGAGACGCACTGCAAGCCGCAGTGGACCAGCAGAAGGAGAATGCAGACAAGCGTGGACGCAAGAACAAGACTTCATTTCGCACGGGCGACCGTGTGTTGCTATCTACCGAAGGCATCCGCTCCTCCGCCGTGACCAACCTCGGCGCCAACAAGTTCGCGCCGCGCTTCATCGGCCCGTTCAAGGTGATCAAGGTCCTCGGCGACGCGTACACACTGGGCATCCCGTCGTCCCTGCGTCTCCACCCGACTTTCTACGTCACGCGCCTCAAGCATTATCACCCGGCCGAGATCCCAGACTTCGAGCACCAGGATGGACTGGCGGACCAGTCTTCCAACGACAGTCGCGACACCAGCACTCAGAGCCCAAGCCAGTACCGTCGCGATGGGCCACCACCGATTGTCGATTCGGCGGGCGAAACGCGCTGGATTGTCGATCGCATTGTTGACCACGAGGACCCATCTCGTGCAAACGGGCGTGGGCATAACCCAGTCCGAGCTCCTCGTGCGATCCCAGCCTACCGACTACGCTGGCTTGGGTTCCCACCTGACGAGGACACGTGGGAGACGCGTGCCGCTCTTCTTCAGGATGTGCCCGATGTTGTTCGTGACTACGAGGCGAAGGTCGCTGCTTCTGCTGAAGAGACCGCGGTCCTCCCCGCGGAAGCTGATGCCTCACGGGAGCGTGAAGATGAAAGTGGACCCCCACCACAAGCCTGCGGTGGCGTTCACCGCGAAGACTAAGAAGAAAACCCGACGACGACCGCCGGGCTCGAACCGGTGACCTCCGCCTTGGTGGCGCAGCGTTTGACCACTTCACTGCGCTAGCTGAACTTCGAGCCCCCTCGACGACGCGCGCGACCTGATCAAGCTTGAGCGATGCGCGCGGCAATAACAAGAAGGATTCGCGTGGGGATTGAACCCACGCGTCACAGCTCAGCACGGTGAACGCTTGTCCACTGCGCCGCACCACCGATGACCGCCGGTGTCGAAGGTGTCCAAGCTCGTCTCGCTGCCACGTCGGTTCAGGCCGACGGTTACGCGACTCTTCGTCGGGAGTTACTTCGAACGGTCGTCTCGAAGAGTCACGCCACGCTGATCGCCATCCTGTGTCTCGACACTCGCCGGGTCTGCGCTCGGTGCGCATCACAGTCGCGCTTGCCGTCAAGCGTTGGTGTCGCTTCCCATGCCGCGTCGTTGCCACGGCCGCTGTCCCTTCGGGTATCCGTGGATGTCCGCAGCCACTTGGGGTGCTGCGCGTTGCATCGGCGTGTGCGCCGACGGGATGGCTTGGTGTGTGTAGACTTGCTGCGCCTGCGTCGTCCTGTGTCGCTCGGTAGCGCGAGCGCCGTTCCTCCGCCGCCTCGGTCGTCCATGGTGTTCTTCGGGTGTTCTTTCGGAAATGTGTCTTTTGCGCTTATGTTGCGTACGCGCAACTTTGAGAGGGGTGTGTGGGGTGATGTAATGGGCCCCAGTTACATAAGTAGGTAGATTCATAGCACATAAAGTAGTTAAGTCAGTACACGGGTAGCGTGTCATCGTGATTGGCTGAAGTGGGGGAGCCAGACCCCATTTCAGCCAATCAGGCGTTGACCTGCATTTGAGTGGCTCACATGAGACCAGGGGTAGCCGCCCTGGTCCTAACATAAAACAGAGTTGATTTTACCCAAGACTGACTGCTTGGTCTCGCTAAATCCGAGTCTAATCTAAGCTTCCCCACCGCTACGTGTAAGCTAGTGACGGGCACACACCTGGCCCGTTATAACGATCATGTCATTTAGGCCGTATGTAAGCTCCAGCGCTTTGGAGGGTTTCAACGAGGACGCCCCGCTAGCCATCCGACGTCTATGGTGGGAGAAGTTCCAGAACCTCGCGACGCAAGGCGGATGGTCCGACCGGACGCGAGTCTGTGAGCTCAAGCTGAAGATGTCGCCGGAAGTCCGGAATTGGAGGGGCCAGCTCTCACGGCACGACCGCCTGGACTGGACCAGACTGTCCAAGGCCTTCCGCCGGGAGTACTGCAAGTCCAAGGTGTCTGAAACTGAGCGCTACTATACGATGACACAGCGCAAGGGAGAGAGGGCACTGGCGTTCCTGTACCGCCTGAACATCGCAGCGGAGCACGCGAAGGTGGATTTTCGGAAGTCGAACAAGCAGCGTGAGATGCATATCCGCCAGTTCATCAGGAATCTCCACGACGAGGCCACCAAGGCAGCCGTGGAGAGCCACCGGTTCAAGAAGGTGGCCGACCTGGAGTACATTCTGAAACGACGAGAAGAGCTGCACCATGACGATGACCCTCCCACTCGGGCGACGCAGACCCGCGACTTCCGTGCGGACAACGTTCCCCGGGACCGATTCCGACCCAAGCGTCGGGATCGAGCATTCGTGGTGACTGAAGAATCTGACTCAGAGTCAGACAGCCCGGATGGGACGGAAGAAGCAGTGGAACGCCGCAGTCCAGCAGCCGACGCTCCTACCATTGAAGAAGCTCGTGACGGCGGTGCCCTGAGTGTGAACGCCAGAGCTCTAGTGACTAAGGAGGACCTGGTCCACGAAGTGTATCGCGCGA
This sequence comes from Phytophthora niederhauseri, assembly GCA_024679275.1. Lineage (NCBI taxonomy): Eukaryota > Oomycota > Peronosporomycetes > Peronosporales > Peronosporaceae > Phytophthora > Phytophthora niederhauseri. The sequence goes on from JAIKVH010000721.1 coordinate 2,897, forward strand.
TGGATCGAGCAGGATAGTCTCCCAGCCACCCGCCGCAACCTTCCGGAGGACAAATCCCGCTGTCGCCCAAGCCGTCGTTCCCCCGGGCGTATCCGCCCCGGGACAGCCCGGATCGAGGAGAATTCTGCGAGGAATGTCGACGCTGGGGTCACCGTCCGGAAAACTGTTGGAGTACCAAGATTTGCAACCGTTGCAACCGCCGTGGACACATTGCTCGGATGTGTGAAACGAAGCCCTGCCCGAAATGTGATGAACTACATGAAGGACGATGCGAGGACTGGAGAGCGTTCCAAGAGGTCAAGAAACTGGTGGACGAAGGGGACCTGACTGACCTGCCAAACCATGTGCGGGAGGGCATCCTGAATGGCGAGGCCACTTCTGAGGGGAAGCAGTTAAACCACTAAGCCCGCTGAATGGGGATTCGGTACGCGCCGGGCATAGGAAACCCTCAGAATTGTGTGTCTTAGCTTACGTCGGCCCCGAATTGAGGACCAAGAACCGAGATAACCAACAATGCATATCATCCCTGATTGAAGATGGATTTGTATCGTCTGCGCAAGACCTTGCGAGTAGTATGGAGTTTCCGATCATAGGTACATTTTTTGTACACATCTGATCTCAAAACAACCAAACCCTTACCAAACCCTCCATTTACCCATTTCATTAACAGGTACCCATTTTTATGAAACAACCTCTGGATCACTCTCATGCAAAACAGTAAAAATAACACATTTCAAAGCATCTCACAACATCACCAAACTCCCTTCAGTGCCTCATATTCAATACACTATTCTAAAAGATCAAGCTATATCTAAACCACCAATTAACATCATTATACTCAACACATATTCGGTTCCCCACAAAGCAGCAATCCAGCAATCCACCTACTTACAGCTAACTCGCTATGTAACAATATTAAGGATTTGGATCTCATACCCAAGGCCGAATTTTCTATTTTAAACGACGAAACTATAAAGTATATAAACACATTACACTTTCGAACTTTTCGAACAACAACAGCAACAACAATGAACAACTTTGAGAATTTAATTATCATGGATAGTATGTCTGATATCTCTGGTATTGATTATGAAATGCTTCAAGAACATGGTTTAAGATATGAAGACGTTATCGATGATGAAGAAATGGAAAGAGAATGGCGTGTTGACCAAATCTGTAGTCGTATTGAAGAAATGCGTACTGATCTAGATTTCAGTGACATATTTACAAGTGCCTATGTCATGGACTATGCGGAAATAGTTGATTCTATTAAGAGTGAAATCAAATTATATTCATCGCGTTTCAGTCTTAAGCATCACTTCAAGAACAACATTACAGAAGAGCTAATTGCTACTGTTATGCATCCATCACGAGTGTTAACTAAAATGAACGCATTTGATGATATTGAAGACTTCTTCAACAACATCTAAGTAGTCAATATTTTTTGTCTATAATTCATAATATTTTCTATTCTAACAAATAATATTAAGTAATATATAATACAAGGACATACTCACCCGAACAGTATCAGATGAATAAGGAGGCTATCCGAGCTGCTCAAAAGAGATACTATCAGAGAAACAAGGAAAAATTTCTAGCTAAACAAAAGAAGTATGATGATGAGCATCGAGAAGAAATTAATACTAGACATAAGGAAAAGAAATACGCGCAAAGACGAGCTGCTAGAGTTTTACTAAACTCGCCTGAATAATTAAATAATATTTTTTTGAATTCTTATCACTGTGTATAAATAGATACATACATACATAGATATGAGTGAGACACTAACTTTCGGAAAGCACAAATCCAGAACGATTCAGGATGTCTACGCAACTGATATGAGTTATTGGTTAAATAATCAAAAGCAATTGATTGAAAATGATTCAGATATCGCTAAGTTTCTAAAATCTAAATTTGAAAACGATGATGGGAGCTTTCTCATGACATGGGGAAAATACAAGAACAAGACTATTAAGCAAATTAAATCGGTTGATCCTAAATATATCGATTGGCTACGAAAGAATGAGTTTGTGAATGAAAAGGCGCCTAAGCTTAAAGAAGTGCTTGAAAAGCTTGAATAAGTTAAACGTATTTTTTTATCCAAAAAAATAGCTCAATGATGTTTAAGTAATTTATAGGTTAGCAACTTCACCAGTTAGACGATCGATGCCAAGAGAACGTTCATATACAACAAGTACAAGAATGTTCATACCGGTAGCGCAGCCGTTAATACCGCTGACTTGAATGCTTTGTGGTACATCTTTCTCGCTAACACGAGAGCAATCAGCAACCATAACACGATGAGCATAAGCCCATTTATTCGAATCGATTAGACCGTTTGAGATCTCACGAGAGTGATCACCATTGATGGCAGCAAGCTTAGAGAATTCGTCTTGGAAGTTCTCATAGTCGTACTCATGTGTTTTATGGAATACGTTACTAGTACCAATGGTTACCTGAAAGTTTCGAATACTAGCACCAGGCATAACAGTCCAAGGAGCTGAGTCAAAAGGAGATTGGAATTGTTGAGTACCATGCGCACTAGCGAAGTGACCCTTCGAGGTTTCAGCAAAAGGAAGTAGAGCAACATATTTGATGTTCTTGAAAGTACCTGATAGTTGAAATTGGAAATCAGCATTGAGTTGACCACCAATCGTATCAGTGGTTTCACCAGCACGCTTTACAAAATATTGAGCGTACACATAATTGAAACGAATATGTTTAATAGGTTTGTTAATAATAGAAGTAGGATTGCGTAATTCGTAGAATGGAATGTTTAGTTTAGTAGTAGTGTAAGGAACGTAGTTACCGACATCAGCAACGGTAGAGTACTCATTTTGAAGCACACCAAATGAGAAACCGATCTGATTTCCAGTAGATAGAATACTGTTCATAGGTTGATTTGTACCAGCACTTGAAATCATAATAGGACAAGTCTGACCAGACGTCATGGTAACGCTGTCAAGCTTCATAGTAGAAGATGTACCACTGATCTTTACAGTACCAGTATTGAAACGAATGCGTAGCTTAAACTGAGGGTTCGATACTAGATCTAGTTGTTTAAATAGTGGGTGTAGGTCAACAAGACGAATCTTAAGCATATAAATCCAACGGGATAGTACACCAGTAGCTGTTACATCAGCAGCGGCCGATTCCTTGTAGCATCCTTTGGCATTTTGTACAACGATATTTTTACTAGCTGTAGTACCCATAGATGCCCACCCCCAACTAGGAGTTGCATCTGTAGCATCAATAACAGGAAGCATAGAAGCGAGGCGATTAAAGTAACCGGTGTTGAAAGCCTTGTTTTCCAGGGTCTGACCTAATGTAGTGTCTAGGTTTGCACTACTATCAACTTGGTTGTTAGAGTAACCATCGCCAGCGGCAGACGCAGCAGCCGTGAAATTAATCGAATACCAGTCATCCGGGTATAATAGTGAATCAGCACCATGCTTGTTAATATCATCTAGAGAACGTTCCGTCTGAGCACGTAGGTTGTTCCAGAACATACGATACTCACCATCAGCAAGTACAGTCTGACCATTCATCTCTAGACTTAGAGAATCAACGACATTAGTAACATTACACTTAAGTGCAGTAGCAAAACGACTTAAACCTGACGTAAGAGCTGTGGCACCTGTTGTCTTTGCTGTTATGACATAAGGCACAGTAATATAGGCGTCTCTTAGCGAAGCATAACCAAGAGAGCCGGCAGTAGCAGTAGCATCATATGTAACAGAGCCAGAGTTATAACTACCCTGCTGAATATCAGGAAGTACTACTAGCTTCTTGGCTTTCGTGACATCTACAATTGGTTCACTCATTAAAGAGCTTTGTAAAAGAAATTCATCGGATAGCTGAGTAACGTCAGTCATGATGAAATAATAATCTTATTAGTATATAAGAGGATCTATACTTCGCGGAAAAATAATTAAATGAGTCATCTAATTAAAGGTGTCACGAGAGATTCCGATTTAATTGAGTTAGCAAACAAAATTGGCGTGAATATAAATGGCATATACGAGCTTTCCGAAATCAAACAACCGCTTCCCAAGAAGGGTACATTATCTTCCTTCGCAAAGGTAGTAGCGTTGGTCACTGGGTGTGTATACACGACTCTAAATACTTTGACCCAACAGGTATGCCACCTCCGAGTGTGTTAGGTGACTTAGACTATTCTAGCTTTCAGTACCAAGGTTCATCAGACGAGTATTGCGGTGTATGGTGTCTATTATGGTTGTACTGTCAGCAGCATAAAAAAATGGATTTATTGAAGAACTTCACTGATTTAAACATAGACGTTTTCTAGTCAAGTCTAAATGAAGCGCCTTGCTTTGAACTTCTAATTGCTTTAGATGAACCTCCCTTACGCATAGCGCGTAGTTTAGCCATACGATCCTTCGCGGCTTGCGAGCCTTTTACCATTCTCCCCTTGGGTGATGGTGTCATACCAATACCAGTTCTTTTTTTGAGTTCATTACGCATAAGACCTACTAGCATAGGGTTTTGACCCCGTGAAGCAACAGCCGCTGAAGCAGCATTTGCTAGCTGATCAACTCCTACTGATAGCATTGGTTTAATTACAGGGTTCCAGGCAGACTTTAAACCTGACCAAATCTTAGACCAAATAGAAGCACCATGCATACCAGAACCATTTAATGCAGTCATAGGATATTCCACCTCTGACTTGGTGATGAAAAGACGTACGCCTTTGCTCCCCTTTTTTGCTTTTTGAACTTTAGCATATGATTCAGGATGAAGGTGTAGAGTCGCTCCAGATCCGTTGAGGTCCTTCTTAGTTAAGCTCAGTTTTCCATCTTTTACAGCTTTTCGAAGTTTGTGGCAGGGATATCTGATGATATTGACAATTCCTTATACATTCTTTATAAACACTCTATATTACTGACAGAATTAAATAATGTTAAATTAATTCGGAAAGCGAAGGATCGCTGACTCCGAGCTTTTAACCACAAGCGCCAGCTCAATTAGGTTTTTGACGAATCGATAATGCAATCAGCATATTTGTGTCGCGGAACTTAACAAAGCGCTCATTCTGATCAACAATCGTTAATCTGATTGAGTTGTAAGAACCATCAGGAATATTTGTCCAATTATACTCATTAGCTCTGTAGCTGACAAGTTGACCAATAGTAGTTCCAGCTGTATTAAATGTTGTAATTACATCGTCAGGCATGCTGTAAGGATTTTTAATGAGATTGCAACGTACTTGATAACACGAAGTTGGATTGATTTGCGGTGATATAGGGCTTAGAAAAGATTGTTTAGTATAGACAGACGTTGAAGGCCACTGTCCAATCGGGAAACCAATGATACTTCCAAAAGCTTCATTATCGATTACAAGTTTTGGTGTAAAAGGAAAAGAGCCGGGTAATCCAGTTCCGCCAGAAGAATATAATCCAGTAGGCGGTCTAGTGTAACTACCAAGCGTTGTAGGTACAGGTAATAAATCAATCTGGGCAGCATAAAATGTTGGGTTTTCACTTAGATTAAAGAAAAATACGTTATTACCATTTGAATCAATTAGATACGCGCCTGCTGAAATACAAGCAGCTTGAACAGCTGAATTGATATTCGCATAGCTGTAATACCCGCTAGCTAGAGTAATTTGTATAGTTGAAAATGTACTCGCGGTAGGCATTAATAACTGAAACGTATTATTACCATAAGTCTCAGAATCAATGTTGTATTGAGAATTGTAAATGTTAATACTCTCTACCGCAATCTGAGCGTTCTTGAAATTTACAACAGAACCTCTGAAATTATATTGCAGTATTGTTGTATCCATTGTTGACAACATTTTTACTCGAAAATGTAACGATCGATGACATCTCTATACATAAGGAATTAAATTAATTAAGAGAATTTGGATCAATTACTCTATTAAAGTTAAATCGAAGCTTACCACGAATAGAGTCTACGAACAATGCCTGACCTTTGCTAGATGTAGCTTGGTCATATGCTCTAATCAATCTTGATTCATCAACGTTTTTGATATTGAAATCTTTTGCAACCATTTTTAGATCGCGCTTGGAGTTCGCTCTTAGAATAGCGACGTATTCAGCATTTAGCCGTATCATGTTGGGTGTAGCAAAATAACTATGGACAAGACAAATTGTACTTAGCTTGAAATGTCTCCCTCGTGTGAAGTAGTGAGAGAATACCCTTTCCATAAGTATCTTATAATTACTGTAGTCATCGATTACAACCAGTTCAATTGATTTATCATTGATTGGGGTCTTTCTAACATCATCTACTCTTGGTGGAGCATCAGGATCGTATATAGTAATGACATTTTCTAGCTTATCTCTCAGATAATTATAAAGCTCTTGATTAGGATTGCGGGCGATAATATGAAGGTGACTGAATACATTAAGAGCGTTCTTCAAGATATGAAAAATTAGATTGTTTTTACCGCTGAAACTCGGTCCTAATATTAGCATTCTAAAAAGTTTCTTTATCCCAAGTTCTTTGATATCACCGAGAGAGTTTGTTTGATACTCTTTAGGTAACGCCGCGCCATAGTTAGGTATACATGAATTCATGTTGAATAGCTCTCTTTATGTTACATCAAATATAAATAGACTGAAGTATAATGACAATATCTATTCGTCCACCTTCAATCGACAGTGACATATTTAATCCTAATTTCTTCATCAATAGCGGTGATGTATTAACGTTAGAAGTTGCTGATCAATTGTACCTAGACAAGAATGATTACCGTCTTACATATCTAACAGACATCATTGCCGGAGAAGCTAGTTCTTTCAAATCATTAGTATTGAATGCTAACAAAGACATATCGGGTATTCGCAATATCAGCTGTACTAGTTTAACCCTAAATGGACCAACAGTTGATCTAAGTAAGCTATCCTTACTATCCATAACAACAAATGGAACAGCAGAAGCTAATAAAGCTCAAATTACAGACGGAAGCTACGGTATAACAGGTCTTCGATCACTTACTGTAGTTGGATCAGGTCTCTCAAAGAGTCTAATTATTCAGAACGATACGACAACTTCATCAGCAAGTCTCAATATCGTATCATACTATCAAATGGAACAAGGCGTTAGAGGATCATCTAATTCAACAACACCAAACTGTTACTTCTGGCGATATGCTTTAGGGGATAGGTTACTCATGGATATTAATGGAAACATGAGCATTGGAGGAACGGCAGTTAATACAAGCTACAAATTCGATGTTAATGGTACATTTAATTGTTCTAGTCTGTATATAAGTGGAACATCATATGATCTAAGCTTGATCCCTAGACTATCTTTGACTACATTACGAACCGTAGAAGCGTCTAAGGCTCTCGTAGCTGATGCCACATATGGAATCACTGGTCTTCGATCGCTTACTGTAGTTGGATCAGGTCTGTCAAAGTCTCTAGTTATTCAGAATGATGCAACAACCTCAACAGCAAGTTTAAACCTAGTTAGTTACTATCAAATGGAGCAAGGCGTTCGTGGCTCGGCTAACTCTACTGCGCCTAATTGCTATTTCTGGCGATATGCTCTAGGTGATAGATTACTCATGGATATGAATGGTAATATGACTATCGGTCAAGCTAGCGTTAATACGGCATACAAATTAGATGTTAATGGTGCTATCCGCGGAAGCAGCTTTGTACAAGGAACAACTACTTATGATCTATCACTGATTCCTCGTCTATCACTGACTACTCTATGGACCGTAGAAGCAAGCACAGCGCTTGTAGCTGATGCCGCATATGGTATTACTGGTCTAAGATCACTTACATTAGTTGGATCGGGGCTCTCGAAGAGTCTGGTAATTCAAAACGATACTATGTCATCTAGTGCATCCTTGAATTTCGTCAGCTACTATCAATGTGAGATAGGTGTTAGAGGTTCTGGATATTCCGGATCACAAAATAATTTCTTCTGGAGATATGCTAATACAGATCGATTATTGATGGATATTAACGGAAACATCAACATCGGAGGCAGTCCGATCAATACAGCGTACAAGCACGACGTCTCAGGTTCTCTTAACTGTTCTAGTTTGACAATAGGAGGTGTAGCAGTAACTCCTCAAACTAATATATTATCTATTACCCCTGGAACTACTTTCTCGAGTACATCTAGAGCAAATGAATTTAATCTAATGATTCTTAACCAATCGAACACTACTGGAGCTCAGGCTGGTATCAGTTTCACAATAGAAGGAACTACTGATATGAGTACTTTCACACCATCTGTGAATCTCTACTGCACGCGAACAGCTAATTCTACAACGCAGTATAGCGCTAGTGATTTTGCTATCAGCACGCGATCAGGGTTTAATGCTCTATCACCAATGACTGAACGCATGCGCATCACTCAAGCTGGTTATATTCGCTTTGGTAGTAGTAGTAGTACAGCTAAGATTGATATCACATCTAGCGCAAACCTACTTAGTGGATCATGGCAGCGCGCGATGAGAATTGCTAATGATCAGGCAACACCTATTGAATTCGAAGTTCAAATTTATAATGATGTTACGGGAGGAAGCAACGGAGTTGCTATAGGTACTACAACAAGCGATCCTCTCAGACTCATGGTTGGTAATTCAACGCAGTGCTATATCAACTCTTCAGGCCGTTTAGCTGTTGATTTATCTAATTGGAGTCCCGAAGGAACTATTCACGCATCTGGAGCTATCTGGAGCAATTATGGCATGCACGTCAAATCATTCTCTGTTTCACCTATGTACCGCTGGCAGAACTCAACGACAAGCTATCCATGTATTGGTAATCACGTAAACGCTAGTGCAGGTATACGCTTTGCAACATGTGATGGTTCATGGGTGTATAATGGGTATGCACCCTGTTATGGTGGAGCATATACCAATAGTTCAGATCGAAGATTAAAAAAAGATATCGTTGATGTTCCATATGGTCTAAATGAAGTTTTAAAAATGAAGCCGCGTCAATTTACTTGGATTAGTAGCGAACAGCGCGCGATTGGATTCATAGCACAAGAAATGATCGACATTGTTCCTGAACCCGTATACGTACCAGAAGGTGAAGATGCTGATGAACTCAATCCGGATGGAACGCCTAAAACAGGTTGGGGCGTTGATTATGCATGTTTAACTTCTATCTTATGCAAAGCGATTCAAGAACAAAACGAGGTTATAACTTCGTTTCTAAAACGCGTAGAAGAATTAGAAGCACAAGTGGATCTGCTACTTAAAAAAAATACTGAGTAGAGACCCTTATAACTTAAAAGTCTTAATTTTTTTTGCTCTTGCTTGTGGCGCCCATACCGTTACTGATGCTCCACTTGTATCAGTTAGTACTTTATCTGTAGTACCGCTAGTATCTTGAACGGTTAGTTTATTCATTATACTTTTAAGCTCTCTGAGATTGTTGTTCGCTTCACGCTTGTATGCGTTCTTCGTATCAATAAGTCTAATATTTGCAATAATTAGTGCCATAGTTCTATATAAGATGCATTAGAACTTGTTTGAATTCATCGTGTGAAATTAACTTCGCTGAGTACATGTCAACCAGCACTGATTTAAGCTCTCTAATAATCTCTGGGTTATCATTTCCAAGCATGAGTTCGCCTTTTAGCTTAATGTACTCTTGTTTTAACCCTTTCGCGAGTATCCTTGATAAACTATAGTATACAACGCATTGATATTTCCT
>JAIKVH010000722.1:0-12567 GCA_024679275.1 Phytophthora niederhauseri
TCCTCTCCTGTTACATGTCGACAGATTCCTCCTCGCACGCCCTTACCAGCGTTCTTCTCCACTGCAGGCTCGAGATCCGCCTTGCGCTGGAACCAGCTCACAATGTCTGGGTACCAAAGACAAGCCCCATTAGCCCCGTTCTCATCGCTTTCCCCCGCCTTCACCGTACTCACCGCGGATGCACTGGTCCCGCTCATCGACGTCCATCGCGCCCTTGCGCGGGTTGCCTCCAGCGACGACTTGCACGCCCGACATGCTCTCGATGCTCGATCTTGAGGACTGACAGGTGCGATCCTCGGCCGCGAAGCCTCCAGCGACGACTAGCACGCCCGACATGCTCTCGATGCTCGATCTTGAGGACTGACAGGTGCGATCCTCGGCCGCGAAAGGTTGCAAACGCTGATTGGCTGGAAATAAATGATCATCACTCTGAATTTCGTGTTCGCAACACCAGCTGGGCAGATTCCACAGTTGTCAATGCGGATGGAGGTCGGGCGCGAGGCAAGCGCCGCGGCGGCGGCCGCCGAGGGCTCCGTCGCCTCCGACGCAGCGCCAACGGCGGCGGAGCGTATGCGCGAGCTGACGGAGGAGCGGCAGCGCTGGATTGCCAAGCGTCAGCAGGCCATGGAGCGCCAGGAGAAGCTTCTGAAGCTGCTCGAGCTTCAACGTGCCAAAAATCCGAAGGGCGACCAAAATGCGGGGGATACGGCCAATAACGAGACGGAAACACCCACGCCCAACGCCCAAACGAACGGGAATGAAGAGGCGAAGGCTGCAGCGGCGACTGCAGCTCTGGCTCGGAAGAAGGAGCTGAAGGAGCTCCAAGCTCGAGCGCTGGCGGCCCAAGAGGTCCGTGGGACGCGCATAAAAACCTCTATAAAAACCTCGTACACAGCTTCAGATTGCGGCAACTTATAGTGCTATTTTTTGTATTTGTTGTGGTGCTGTTTGGCTTTACAGAAGCAACAGCAGGCGGCGAGCGTGCTGGCGAGGAACCTGAAGCAGCTGCTGGCGAGAAACGCGCAAAGGTCTCAAGCAAATCATAAAAACCTCGTACACAGCATCAGATTGCGGCAACTTATAGTGCTATTTTTTGGTATTTGTTGTGGTGCTGTTTGGCTTTTACAGAAGCAACAGCAGGCGGTGAGCGTGCTGGCGAGGAACCTGAAGCAGCTGCTGGCGAGAAACGCGCAAAGGTCTCAAGCAAATAAGCGCAAGCGAGAGGAAGAGGCAAATGACAGCCAACCGAGCAAGAAGGTCGATGTGGGGACGGATAGAGATGGAATTGTTTCTCCTGCTCCTGAGATGCATCCTTGTGAGAAGTGCAAAATGTGGATCTATGACCGTGAGTCGAACTGATAATTGGCTAACGTTTCGTGTTTGATATTTGTTTATGTAGTTGCTGCTGGCTCGGATCTAAATGTTAAAACTCCAGAGTTGGCTGCAGCTGCGTGTTTTCGTATTGCATTGCGCCATCTCGTGCAGACGGGAACGGTAACTAACAAAGCTCTAACTGGACTGCTCATGATACAAACTGCCATCTAATGGGTTTAAATGTTGTTTTGTTATAGGTGGCGTCGAGAGAGAGACTGGAGCAGGAATTCAATACCTATACGGGAAAGCAATCAGGCGAAGTTATGGACAGCTCGCTGCTTGAGTCTTCGTTAGCGTTCGTCAGCACAGTTGGAAGTAAGCAAGCTGCGGATCCATTGTCACGCAGCACACGAGGAGAGCCGGTTTGTTGGCAACCAGGGCGCCAATCTCTTAAGATACCGACTTTTTCCTCTTCTCAAGCGGGTAAGGTACACTTCCTTATTTCTGGAATCCGCATTCTAGTCGCCGTACCTGTACTAACGTTTTGCTATGTGATAGATCGTATCCAGGCACTCATTGATGTTGAGAAGCAAGTTGTTGTTGATGCATGCAATTTGCTCTGGATGGAGAAAAAGTGCCTAAGCAGTACGGTGGCGATCAACAGTCGACGACAAAATCAGTTTCTGGCAAGTTTGCTGAGCGCATGCGTCGCGACATCATCTAACTCTGCCACACTCTCAACTATTCTCTCCGCCTGTGTGGGAGTCAACACCCCAAAGGGCTCAATGCCCGGCTATGCGAAACGTTTTCCATACCAGTCGTACGGTCAAATCGCCAGCGTCTTTGATAAAATGGAGGGATGGCTCCGTGACCAAGCCAAGCGAAGTGAACCAAGCAATAGCCTCTCTCCAAGACTGGATGAAGTGAATCGCCCCCGTAGTTCCCGTGGCAACTTTTTCTCGTCAAAATATGCGAAGCCATTCTCCGTGGCAAGCGAATCCGTCGTAATGCAACTACGGGATGTCGGCTCGCTCCATTCGGCAGTTACGAAGAGGCTCGATCCAATGAAGTACGTATCAATGGTGCCATACCCGACTTGTTACTATTGCAATCTAATGGTGTTATTTTTCCTGTAGGATTTTGTGCCACTATGAGCTGAACGGAGTCTGCAACGATAGGAACTGCTCGAATTATCATCTCAAAGATTATCAACCAGTGCTGGGTAGTACCAACAACACTACTGATGCTGACGGCGATTCACGGCTACTGCAAACGGAAGGAATGGACCAATTGCTGATTTCTTTCGCCGAGTTTCGAGGACGAATCATAAGCAAATGGCCTGTGATATCCGCCTCCCATCCTTCCTCGGTGGTAAGTGCCATTTTTGTATTCAAAATGCAACGGGTGAACGAAAACTGATTTGACGCTTTGATTAAACAAAGTTGGCAGAGAAGAATACTGGTGCAACTGCGATAGATACACCCCTGTCTGCATCCGAACCCGATCCATCCATGGCGCAAGACATTCAACGAAGAGATGACAACGCTGAAGAGAGTAACGACGATTTTATTGTGCTTGCTAACCGAGAAGAGCTTCCTGCTGTTGGAGACGCCCGATACTTCGATGATATCGAGTCAAGAAATCTATACGGCGACTCGCTGCAGAGAAAGGTCGAGGAGGATCCAAATGACACCGATGCGTGGCTTCTTTTGGCCATCTATCACCTCGAGCTTGATGTTGAGCTTAGGTACGTAAATACTGCCATCATGCAAACAGTGCGTCGCTCTTACGGCTACGACTTGTTTCTGCTTGCAGTGACGAAGCCGCAAACCTTTCTGACGATGCTCGCTTGCAGCAGCAGCTCGCTTTTCTTTGCAAGGAGCTCAATGTTATGTATCGAAGTGGGATTTCTCGGAAGCTGAATATCGAGGAGTCAAATTTAAAACGGTGCTTGCACACACTTTCTCGTGCTTTAGAAATTGAAGCCAACGCATACTGTGAAGCACTGTGGTTGCTATATCTTCATCTATGCGGCCAAGTTACCAACAAACAGACAGAGGTTGATACGGTCGAGCAAGCCGTTCAATTTCTTCCAAGTTCGCATGCGCTGTGGCTTCGCTATGTCTCGACGTATGATTTTGATTCGGTGGGCATGGCAGAAGGTATTTATTGGAGGTTACTAGAGCATCTTGCACGAGTGAACTCAGGTGAAGATGGACATGCCTCCGATCCAAGCCCCAAACAGGAGTTATCTATTCTGTTGACGGCGATATGCTTCCATCTGTGTATCAAGTTGTGGCGTGCTGGCGCCAAAAAACGTGTTTTCGAGCTTCTTTCGGCACTACTGCAGATTGGTGATACAAGCTCAGAATTTGGATGGTGCAAAATGGTGCGTAGCCAACTACGCGGCGATGAAACGGTGGTGATATGTCTGGTTTTCGCTCATGCCTTGCTTTTCAACGAGATGCCCAAAATTATCGAGCACTGGGTTGCTGCAAGCAGTTACGAGGCTGTCCCGATCAAAAAGATGGCTTACACTATCGAATCTCTCGAGAGTCACCATAGCACCGTTGACAAAGATGTTTTCGATCAAGTTTTTGTGGCGTATGATCTCGCGTTTCAAACGTATCAGAGCAAGGGTCATGGAGTACAGGAGACTGGCGGTGTCGTATTGAGTAATTGGATGCTTTTATTGTCCCTTCAAGACGAGGGTGAAGAAAGAGACGAGTCCCTGCAAACATTTTTTGACGACAAATTGGACATGATTGAGCGGTTCCCTGTTGCGTCACACACTGCGGCGAAATTATTGATGTCAAAGCCGAGCGGCGAGCACCAGGCGCATCAAATAATGCTCACGATGATGAATCAGGATTCTCAAGATCTGTTTCCAGAGGCTCTTCATCACTATTTATTTGCTTGTCGCCAGTCTTCAGCGCTTGTGAATGCGCTGGACAAGGCATTTCCAGACGTTATGCAGCGTCTAGCGTGCCTTTTGAAAGTTGATACGAACAAGGTGGAGAAGTTTATTCAAGACATTATGCGCGACACCAGTAACATATCCAAAGCGCGTGCGTTAAACGCGCTGTTGGATGCTTTGCTGGATGCTTGGATGGCCCAGCTTTCAGTGCTGCACCGTGACATGAGCCAAAAGCGCGTCTTGGAACAGCCAGAGAGCCCACGAGCAGATATTTACGTGGCATTGGATATCTGCCTTTTAATGGGCATCTTGTTGGAACCATCCGCCGCTGTTGACGGGCTGCAAATGGTTTTGAGCTCGTCTCACTTTGGCTTCTTATCACTCGAAGCGCGGCAGCTCGCTTGGATGCAACGTTTCGTTTTTGCAGTGGATCTGCTTCAGCAAGAAGATGTGGATAGCTCTCCGTGGCGAGAGCACCAAACGGGGTTGACAAAATTGTTTCGCAAGTACGTTGGCGAAATGAGTGTGGAGGCTGAGATGTTGCGCCAGGTCTCCAAACAAATTAAGGATGACATGGAGAGAAACGCTGCCGAAGACGCTGTGTGCGATTGCTTGTATCCGGAGCGGCATCAGTTGATTACATACGATGTCAATATCGAGCTCTTCCGGCTATGTCTTGCTGCAGTAGCTGGCCCGGAGCAGACTACCTTTTATGCGTCTTTCACCGATTCATTAGCGCTATCCTCAGAGTTTTCGCTTGCTTTCTCAGGTACGCAAATCGTGATACGTGACTTGCTAAACCTTCCAACAATTCTGACTTGGTGGTGGTATTATTATTTTTTGGATACGCAGACGCTGCTGACCATGAATGGGAGCTTCTTGCTGCGCGAGCAAGCTTAAGGAAATGCCTCGGCAGAGCAAAAACGCAGCACCCTCAGATACTTCAAGCTCTAATTGCGGTGGAACTGCGCCTGAGAAATATGAAGGCAGTGTCCAGTTTGCTCGAAAGCGAAATACGAGCGGAGCCACTTATTTTAGAAACCTGGCGCCTTGCTGTTGGCCTCGAGATTTTGTTTGGAGAACAAGCGGATGAAAGATCGCAAAAGATAGCTGCCGAGATTGAAAAGCGGCAGTTGGTATTTGCCTGTAACACCTACGGTGATGACAAGTTGGCGAGTGAGGGGGCGCTATCTGTTCTCAAAGATTCGGAAGCTGCGTCGCTGACTTTGCGCGGCCTTCGGTTGGCATTCGTTCCGAACTCCGTGCTGCTCAAGAATGAGTTGGTATCTTTGAATCTCAGTGGCAATGAGCTAGTGGAACTCCCGGCGGGTTTGGGTCGCCTCAAAAACTTGGTAAAGCTCGACGCATCCGAAAATGGGCTGACTGAATTTCCTGCGTGCGTTAGCAACCTAACTCGGCTCGAAGACCTGAGGTTGGCCCACAACAACATACAAGTGGTGTCGATTCACGCGTCTCCACATTTGCACACCGTGGATATTCGTTGGAACGCGGTGTCGCAACTTTCTACTTCTGCCTTGAATGCGCTCCAGAATTTGAGGGTGCTGCACGCTGAGGGTAACGCAGTTCCAGACAAGCAGCTCGCAGAAATCTCTGACTTGTTATCAAGCCGAAAACATGATGCCGCCTCCCTGGGAAATAAAACCTCTGAGAGAAACGCAATTGTTCGTACAGATAAACCGCCAGCTGAGGAAGACACTACATTATCAAGTGCGGATGGCAACGCTGAAGTCGCCAACCAGACTGTCGATAGCGAAATGCTCGCCGAAGAAGGGGTAAATACTGGGCTGGAGGCACAACAAGACGCTGATAATCAAGCCGTTACCCTTGAATCTGCGTCGGAGGACGCCGAAGCAGGTCAAATAGCAGATGCTGTTGACCAAGCATCTCCGCCAATAGAAAACAACGAAGACCAAGCGACGAGTGCTGCTGATGAAGTTGCCGCTACTTCTGAGTCAAAAGATGGCGACGGAGACCAAATCATGGACAACACAGCTGGTGTCATCGAGATTGATGACGATGCAGGCCCAGAAATGGTAGATGTTGCGACCAAGCCTTCGAAAGAGATAATTGACGTCGACAGTGCGGGGTCGAGTGAGGAAGCTGAAAGCAACAACAACATTACCGAGCTTACAGTGGGAAGTGATGCGCCGGTACCACCGACAATTGCTGAACCATCCAGCGCAACCGAAGTTTTTGCACCAAGTCGTTCTGATGCCGCCCCAGCCGTCGCGCCCCAACGTATGACACGGAAAAAGCTTGCTGCGTACATGAAGGAAAACCACCTCGACGACCGCGCCGAAGTACGCAGACGGAACCCGGTGTTGTGGCGCGAGTTTGTAGCTGCAAATCTCCAAGTACAGTCAGTGCTGCCGGCCTGTAGATTGTGCTTCGCGCCTAATGATGGCCACAATCAGCGCTTCAACTCCACAGTGCTTTGCGTGCGCTGTTTAGAAGATGCTATCCACGTACTGAAGGAGCGTGGCGACCCTATGGATGTGGGGCAGAGTGGCGTTTAAATTACAATGAAGCCGTACCATGATTGACTAAAGAAATCAAAAGAACCAACGCTGAGCGCAGTGCGGTTGTTTGAATTCCCATGGAGCTTTTTGTGTCAGCGACAATACAGACCTACACCATTGCTACAAGACGTCCGGATTAGAAACGACGGATAGATAAGAAAGTTAAATGCGTGATCCTGTTTCATCGCAGTGTTATACTACTTGCTTTCGTTTCTCTTTTTCTTCTTCGCCGCTTCGCTTTTTCCAAATACAACTACCCAACCACATATTTGACCGCACGTGCGCTGGGCGGCCTTGATCTGCTGCTCAATCCGAGTCAAATTCATCGTCCGAAAAACCATAGTTATACTCGAAGTAGTCGTCATCCGAGTCATCCGAGTCGTACAAGCCACCGACCAGATCGAAGTCGTCCCAGTCTGCAACTTCGAAAAAGCGGAAAAGGTGGCTGTACTGCTGCAGCAACGATTGCAGTGCTGCATCACCACCTTGTCGACCGTTCCGGCCACGCCGCGGCTTCATGGAGCGCTTGGGGCGATCCAGGTGCTTTACATCACGACCTTCTGCGTCGCGGTGCGCGTAGAAACAGCGCGGACCAAACGGGCAGCTACCAAAGAGACCGTTAAAGTACTTGCATTCGCGCAAAGCCAAGTGGTTTTTGTACGCCTCGACCACTTTGCGCTTCTCCTCGCCTTTGCAGAAGATGAGCGATGGCACAATGAAGTCGCTGGGCACTCGGCACGCCGGGCACGCGCGAATCACTTCCAGTTCCATATCCTTCGACTGGCGCCACACACGAAGGCAGTCCAAGCAGAAGCAGTGATCACAGCCTACATGTTTGACGCACAAATATAAGTTTCATCAAGAGAATCCTCCCAAGGACTGATACTTACTTAGCAGGCCAAAATGTTTGCCAGACTGAACGATATCGTCGAAGCAAATGCCGCATGTGAAGTCTTGCTGGTTGTCTTCGCGAGTCGCGGCCGCAGCATTAACTGCAGCGTTGTTCGAAGACGTGTAACCGGCACCCGAAGCCCTCCCAGCTCTCGGAGCAGCACGAGCGGTGGTTGCAGCCCCCCGCAGCATGGCAGGATTGTGGCGAAGTCGACAGTGCTCTCCGTACTTGCAGTTGCCGCGAAGGAAGAACGGGCAGTCCACGAGCGCTGCAGCCGCCGATAGTCCCTCAGCCTCATCCGCTGCACACTCGCTCACCTGTTGTGGGAGCGCATGCGAGTACGTGCAGCGACTGCCGTAGCGGCACTTGCCCAGCACGAAGAAGCGGCACAGCGCACTCGTCGGTACTGCAGCGGCTGCAGCCGGACTGGAGCGTGCAGCTTGCGGCACGCTGCGCTTCTCCTCGTAAGCATCCTCCGCCTCCACACCGCGATCGTTCAGGTCCTGCGCAGCCAGTCGACGCTGCAGAGTGTCGAACACACGATCTCGCTCGGTACTAGAGCTGCGAGCATCCAATAGTAGCATAATTAATAACAATAATAATTAGTCATTACATGAGGGAAAAAGTTCAAGCAAAGCTTCCAGCGCACCTGGCGCCGCGAGCAGAGGCAGAAGCGGAGTAGCGGCTACGACATGGATAGCGGGGGCGATTAAGTTGTCATTAAGAGACACCTACACAGCGAATATCGCGGGGCTGGGCGCACCTGCGCGACGTGGAGCGCCACATGACAGTTCCGGAGCTCTTCACTTCACTTCGATCGATCTTTCTTCTTTTTCAGAAGCCGAATCAGATTGTACCAAAATTACGGTACAACGTAATATGGGAATTGACAAGGGCCATCGATACAGCCATCATCGGAAGGTTTCTCAAGTGTCTAACGCATGCTCTGGCCTGGCGAGTCGAAGACTCACCACGGTTCATTTGTTGCCTCCTTAGTAAGGAGTCCTTACTAACTAAGGATACCGGTCCCGACCGAAGACCAGAGAATCCATCCATCCCGGAAAAGCAAGATAGCAGCTTGCGATCTGCCGCCGCCTGATGTCGTGTTTACTGTCGCTGCAGCTTGCAGCCGCCCATTCCTCAATTAGTCAGCACTGCAAGCCATGGCTGCGAGCGGCGTGAAGCGTTCGAGCGAGAAGAACGACATGCAAGCGGGGTACACCACGATGGCGCGGTCTCCTCCGTCGTCGCTGCCTGCAGGCATGCATTCGTCTGCTGGCGGCACTGCAAGCCATGGCTGCGAGCGGCGTAAAGCGTTCGAGCGAGAAGAACGACATCCAAGCGGGATACACCACGATGGCGCGGTCTCCTCCGTCGTCGCTGCCTGCAGGCATGCATTCGTCTGCTGGCGGGATGCCGCTCCACGGAGACCCCATTGACGAGAGCGACGACACGCCAATTGACATCGCTGAAGCTGGCTCGACCCGACCGCCCCAGGGCGCCGTGCAACGATTCGTCCGTCACCGCTCCACGGAGACCCCATTGACGAGAGCGACGACACGCCCATTGACATCGCTGAAGCTGGCTCGACCCGACCGCCCCAGGGCGCCGTGCAACGATTCGTCCGTCACTTCCGACTGTTGGAGTTCGGCAGCGCCGTTGTCCTGTATCTGCTGGCGCTTGTGTTCGCGAAAATTGAAGTGCACGAACGCCCGATTCCTGGGATCAAAGTGCGCCTGAACGCCACGGCTGTTGCGTGGTCGCTCGACCCGTCCATCGACGAGAAGAAGCTGTCGGAGGAAGGTGAGTTTGTTGGAGAGAGGCTGGTTTGTTTTGATTAAGGGGATAAGTATCTAACTAAAGTTGTTGTGTACTGTGACCTCCAGTGCCGATGTGGCTGCTGCTGACGCTGGGCATCTGCCTGCCAGTGGGAACCAACCTCGTGATGAACTACGTGCTCCCGGCATTTTGCCAGGTTCGAGTCATCGCCCACGACACGCGGGATTTCCTGTTGAGCCTCTTCCAGTCCATGGCTCTCGCGACCTTCCTGACGCAGTTTACGAAGAACATCACCGGTCGCTTCCGCCTAAGTTTTTATGACATGTGCAAGTGGAACCACGACGTGGTTTGGGACGGAGTCACCAATCTGTGTACGGATGCGGCTGGCGAGAAAGAGGGTCGCAAAAGCTTCCCGTCGGGGCATGCTTCGTTTGCGTGGGCAACTATGCTCATTCTCACGGTAAGTTGCTGCTGCATTGCGATTGATATGATAGCGACGACTAAAGCTGATAGTGTTGCGTTAACAGCTCTATCTGCTGGGCCGATCACGCCTCAACTGTGAGAACCGCAGCAACTCCACGCTGCGAGGTGGCAAGAAGTCGCTGATGCTGTTCATGTGCTGCGCGCCAGTGCTGATCGCTTCATGGATCTCCATCACGCGCTGCATCGACAACTGGCACCACTACAGCGATATCTTGGCTGGCAGTGTCATCGGCATTGCGTCAGCACAGTTCGCGTTCAACTACAACTATGGGTCGATATTTAGCTGGGAATCGGCAGGTCTACCTCTGGAGGAGATCCACGAGCGTCGCATGGTAAGAGAGCAGCAGGACGAATCCTTCTAAGGAGTAGAAGCGGCGTTTTGCTAAGAAATCTTTGTTGCTTTACCCTAGAAAAAGGCGAAGAAAGCGAGAAGTGAGCACCTCGACCAGCAGCCGATGTGGCACCACAACTTTGAGTCTGGCCCACCGCTGCTTAAGCACATGTCCAGCGACTGCATCGTTGATCTAAGTTGTCGCAGCAGGGACTCCGCCACTGCTTAGCCTTTAACTCCGTAACGTCTTCATGCTACTTACCTGGGATCACCTCAGAATTCGGCGTTCGCTCAGCGATTAATTTGCTGCAACGTGCGACACCTTTGGCGATTATGGCTCGCGCTCGCATGGTGACGAAATTGCGAAATTGCTGGTCACAGCTCGAGGGCCCCGCGGCTACTGCACGATGACCATCTATCTAGCCTGGATCCATGCTGTTGTGGTTGAAGTGCGAAAGTCCCTGTGCATGAAGAATACCGTGCGTCGTATTTGCGCGCACATGGTTTGCAGCAGCGGCATGAGGCGGCGTCTTGACTCAAGACCCTTGCGAGTCTCAAGTTGAGACAGCGGCCCGTACTGGAGGAGAAGAGGCAAGGTCTTAGCTTTTTTCAAGGTGTCGACGGACAACCGACCATCGCGTGTGCGACTAAATACAGTAAGGTATCCGCAAATAGCGGGCAAAAGAGAATCCTGTTCAAAAGATTGCACCATACTCGTCGAGCGTTAGCAGAAACTACCTTTCATTTTGTATACTGCATCATTTTAATCAATCGATTAGCTGCAATCATTTCCGTTCGCACGAGTCCATTCTGGCTTCTGGTGAAGCCGGTAGCAGTGCAGCTGCTCTGATTCAAGAGCGCACGTTCATCTTGATCACTTCGTCTTTGACCTCGAAGAAGGTAAGCGGCATGCAGAGCAACGCCGACCTCGAGCGCGGCTCGGCCGGCGAGGTCCTGTCGGTGACGACGCCCCCGCCCGCCTGGAAGCCTCGCGACGAGGACGACGCGGTCGCGCAGCGCCCCAGGCGATGGCAGCGCGTGCTGGGCGACTACCGTGTCGCAGAGTTCGGCTGCACGCTGGCCATGTTCCTCGTCGCCAAGTCCTTCACGCTCATGGCCGTGAACGACCGCCCCATTCCCAGGATCGAGATCCGCCTCAACTCCACCACGACGATCTATGCGCGGGATCCGACCGTGGACGAACGAAAGCTGCACGAGCAAGGTGGTGTACCCCCTCAGCTGATGAGCTGCAATGGATCATACATTGAACTAACCTCCTGTTTCCTCCTACCCTAGTACCGATGTGGTCTCTTATTTTGTTCGGAGTCGGCGTCCCCATCGCGACCAACCTGCTCCTGAACTACGTGGTGCCGAAGATCCGTGACGTCCGCGTGATCCCGCATGACGTGCGCGACTTCTTCCTGAGTCTGGCGCAGGGCGTCACCATGTCGACGATGCTCACGCAGTTCACCAAGCACGTGACTGGCCGCTTCCGCCCGAGCTTCTACGATATGTGCGGCTGGGACTACGACGCGGTTTGGGATGGAGTCACCAACCTGTGTACTGACCCGGCCGGCGAGAGAGAAGGTCGCAAGAGCTTTCCGTCTGGCCATGCTTCGTTCGCGTGGGTGACGATGCTTCTGCTCACGGTGCGTTTGCTCTAGCTATTTTCATTGCAGTAGCTGTATGGATACTAACGGTGTTCTGATCGTTTACAGCTTTACCTGCTCGGGCGATCGAGAATTAACTGCAAAAGCCGCAGCGAATCTGCTGTGCGGGGTGGTACGAAGATGCTGAAGCTGTTCCTCTGCTGTGCGCCGTGCTTGGCGGCATCTTGGGTCGCCATTACGCGGTCGATTGACAACTGGCACCACTACAGCGATATTCTGGCTGGTAGCATCATTGGCGCGATCTCTGCTTGCATGGCCTACAGCTACAACTACGGCTCCATATTTTGCTGGAAGTACGCGGGGATGCCGTGCGAAGCGGTGCACGAGAAGATCAAGGTAAGGCAATCTCCTTCCTGTACCCCGTTGCTTCATGTGTTGTAGCTGAAATCTTACAACCTTATTGACGATGCAGTCGGAGTCCGTGAGCGACGACCTCCAAGAGGCCCACGAGAAGATGATGAGCCAAAACACTAGAGTTTCGAGCAGCCAGCGAGTGTAATTCGTGCGAGTTGTTCAATAGATTTCTTAAAGGGGTAAAGGAGCCGATGGCAAGTGTTCACACTTTTCATGAACGAGATCCGTGTTTATCAGGTGTGTACAGGCAAGGAGAAATGCGTGTCATAATCACCTGCGACAAGCTC
>JAIKVH010000723.1:0-12561 GCA_024679275.1 Phytophthora niederhauseri
GTAGGAGAGGCCGCTAGCAATACACACTATCGCTTTTGCATTCAACAGCACAAAAGACCACACTGACCCACCTCGCAGTTGAAGCACGATATCGATTCTTTGATCTATGTGTCCTCCTTAATCCACATCCAGTAGTAGCCAAGACAGTGGAGGAACGCCGCCACAACTGTGATGACCCCGACCCAGCGGTGATCAACTGTAAGAACGACCCCATTTTCTACCTGACGAATACCGTACCAGTGAATCTCTTTCGAAGGCCACCAGGTGGAGAAGATGACTTCTTTGTCCCAAGCCAGGGACGTTCCAGTAAAGTGAAGCAAATAAAGTGGGCATCAATTGGAAGAAAGTCAAACAGGACATGGTCTACCCACGCGAATACGTCAAAGGTTCTTCAATACTGGGTGAAGAGCGAAGAAACATTAGTCTCCCAGGGTAAGCTTGGATCTTGCTAACGAAACGGTTGCATTTCCATTTGCAACCGAAGCTACCGGTGGCACTTGAGCATGTATCACGAAAAATTGCTCGCTTGTATTTTTTCTTGTGAGCCAGTGATCATGGCAATTTTGCCTAAGTTTTTTCACAAACTAACTAATTTGACGACTTATCGTTGATTCATGCAGTAGCTATTCCTCCAGCTAGTGGATGTACAGTAGTTGGTTCTGAGCACCATCCAATTCATGGACCGCAAACATGCCGGGTACTGGTTTTGGAACTTCTTGATATGCAGTCATCGACAGTGGGATTACTTAAGTACAGTATAGTTGTCGGCCGCCGTTATCCTTTGTTTGGAAACCTGTAGCATCGTCTTGAGGAATGCTGAGGGAGACCCAATATGCGCGGAATGTCATGATGAATGACAAGCGTTTTTTTTGCTTCGTCGCTGCGTAGGAATAGACATTATGAACGCGAGCGTTTGAACCTGCATCGAATCGATACGCCCACTCTAAGGTCAACAGAATAAACATTTTCATCGGAACTCGTGTTGGTGGATGTCTTCAGGCGCCACAATGCTTGGCCCAGGGTCAGAATGCTGCTCAAACCCGCTAAGTCAGTGTTTAGTGAAGCGCCACAAACGTAATATTTATTCATGCATGGCTGCAGAGCACCACAGAGCACCCGAGAATCCATAAAAACGCCCCCCCCTTGAACCGATTTATTCCTTCGACATTTCATTCATCCTAACCAGTTCAAGAAGACATCGACTTCAACGTAAACTTCATGCCATCTACCTTTGCTGTGCACACAGGGATGATATCATGACTTGACAGCAAAGTAAATGAATCGTATCACTAGTTTTTCTTGTCACTTTTTAACGTCCAATGATTTTGGCTGTCTCGCAACTAAGACCGTATTCCGGTAGGTCCCCAAGGTGGTGTACGGAGACCCCCGCAAATCGTCCAGTACAACTTCTACTTCGCTTTTTTAGCATTGCAACCGACAATCTGCGGAGGAGCCTTGGATAGCATCCACCACATTCCAGGATCGAAATTGTAGACATGAACACACAGCTACAGATAAGTGTCATGGCGGTCCTACGGCACTAGCTATAGCAACCACGTCAACATTGTAGTGTAAGTGTAGAGGTGGAAGGTGGAGACTCTCCAATGTGGCAGCACTCACCACTGGAGAGTGCTGGCATATTTGGCTTGGAACACGGCCCTCTCGCAGGACAGGTATCAAAAGGGTAGGAAGGGTGGGCGCAAGTCTCGCGCAAAACGTACCCGTAGTACGGGTCCCGTACGCGGGGGGTGAGGGGCAAAGTCAGCTATTCATCGTGTATCAAGACGTCGCCCAGTACAAGTCTGGTTCGTACAGTATGTCTCGAACAAGAAAATACAGTAGATTCGTTCACAATGCGAACTCCACAGATACGTTTCCTCATTTCTCGCACACGACGTGGGAATAGGTACGTTCCTCACCTGAACGGCTGGTAAAGGGCTTCAAATGGATTCTCCATGTGGCTGTCTATTTGATGGTCGTTGTGCCGACAGCTGCAACACGAGAAGCTAATCGAGTTTCTGCTGGCGAACCCGGGCCATGGCGAAAACGACGCGACAACTTTAATACATTGTGTACATCATTGATTAAAAGTCATGTGACGCGTCGACTCAAACGCTCGAACACACTGTACACGAATATGCAAGGTCGATGCGGAAAGTTTGCTACAACACGAAAGCTCTAAATTGATATGAAGGTGTCTTTTGTACTTTCAGTACATACATGCATATGTGTGTTCAACAATTTCCCACCCCAGAGCCCAGACTGCTGATGCTTCAAGCCTTCCAGCCGTGCAAACGTGCCAAAGTGCGGTTTGCCTGCTGTGCTGCCGGCTGCTTTTCAAAACATGGTCACCGCTTCGTTGCGTTGTTCCAGGTTCAAGTTTCTAGCCTGCTAAATGGCCCAAATGTAGCGAAGTTTGTAGCGAAACTAACGCTCAGATGGTCGAAAAATTCAACTTTATCATTTTGTGAGGCTATATTACATGTAGATGTATTCATGTAAGTTCATATTGTATTACATGTACATGTATAGCTTTGTGCATGAATTGGGAGTTATACCATCTAGTTCTTCAACGGGCTTCCGCGCCGGAGTTGGTCCCTCCGCCACAGCGATCGGATTTCTATTCCCTTGGGCACAACGAGTCGTTGTCAATGACTGGCGCAAAAAAAATTCCCAAAAAGTGTCCGCTGCACACGCACTTTAGCTTTTGCTTTTGTACTTGGACAAGTGTGGATGCCGTTAAAAATTACTGTACAGTAATGCAGGCAAGAGCCACGATACGCAGTGATTTATTACAGCTTTGGGGAAGTTGCAGTACTAAGTACTTTAAGTATACCGATACCTTGCAGATGCACAAAAAGCAATGCACACAATCTGTCCCATCCTCTAAGACGGATACATCCAGTTTTGCCATCTCGAAACTCGGAGAGTTTTCATTGAGCAAGTAACACTGTCGCAGTGGTTCGTAAGCTTGCACACAGATAAATAGGCCCTATGGATAACAACGAACACCGAAGGACATGCCGATCCACGCCCCGAACTGGTCTGTACGTCTTACGGAAAAGCTGCTAATCGTCTCACTTCCGATTTTCCTCCGCGGCGACCAAGTCAACTCCCAACTCCATTAAATATGCGCATTTTCGCCCTCCCTCTCGTCGCGCTCGCCAGCCTCTTGGCCAGCACTTCCGCCGAATGCTCCTGCAACGGCCCCGACGCTCGCACTCAGCCGCCTGCCGGTGCCATCGTCGTCGACCCCACGGGGGCGTACAGCGGCAGCTTCCGCAATGTCTCGGAGGCTGTGGGCAACGTGCCCAACACGACCGACGAGCACACCATCTTCCTCTTCCCCGGTGTGTACCGCGAGCAAGTCCTCATCTCCAAGTTGAACGGTCCTCTGGTGCTGCAGGGCTACACGTGCAACACGACGTCGTACGCCGCCAACGAGGTGACTATTACTCACGCGAAGGCTCAGCGTGACATTCCTCCCGAGATTACTAGCGGTCGCAACGACCTGACCAGTACGCTGCGTCTCAAGACAAACAATGTCAAGGTGTACAACCTCAACGTTGCTAATACGGCCGGCCGATTCGAGAAGGACGGCCAGGCGGTCGCTACTATCGTCGAAGGCAACAACTACGGCTTCTACGCCTGCAACTTCACCTCGAACCAGGATACGGTCTATGCTAACAAGGGCAAGGAGCTTTTCGCCCGCTCGTACATTAGCGGGGACGTCGACTTCATCTTCGGTACCAAGGCGGAGGCGTGGTTCGAGTCGTGCGACATCGAACCTGTGGGCCCGGGCTGCATCACGGCTAACGGCCGCGTCAACGAGTCGAGCCCGTCGTTCTACGTGTTCAACAACGCGCGCGTTTTCAGCTCCATCGGCAATGGTACAGTGTACCTTGGCCGCCCGTGGCGTCCGTACTCGCGCGTTGTGTGGCAGAACAGCGAGCTCAGTGACGTGATCCACCCGGACGGCTGGCAGCAGTGGAACAAGGACAACAACACGGCCAACGTGTACTACAAGGAGTTCAACAACAGAGGCCCCGGCGCGGCTACGGACAAGCGCGTGCCCTTCAGCGGAGTTCTGGATGCGCCCGTGCCGATCACGCAAATTCTTGGTGACAACTACACGAGCGAGTGGTATGTTGACCACAAGTTCTTGTAAGCATCATGCTCCGTAGACCTGGGTGTTGGACCCAGTACTCTTCTTTCGTTTCGATAGTTAGTGAGATAAAATAGATGTTTTAAAGAGGACGCTCAGCGTCCTCAATCTTAACCATGAGCCTTATTGGCAATACCACCGCTATCATGAATGAGGCGTTTGTATCGCTATCGTCTCTCGAAAGCTGGGCAGTTTTTTTACAGAAAGCTTGCATGGTTACGCGTGAAAGCAATTCGTCCGTCGAAAGTCTACACTAGGTATAGTTCTGTCGTGGTTGGGCGAAGTCTACGCTTAATCTCCTAGGATCCTCGGCAAAAGCTGACCGGTAAGAGAGAACAGAGTTCCTATTTGTCAAGAATTGCTACCTTTAGTAGTTGGAGCATACTCCAGTTGCTTCCTGGTCGCGTAATTGGAGTCTTTCCTTTCTGGGAGATGACCTAAATTGCCCGTTGACGGTCTCCAATAGCCGGATGCCACGACCGATAGCCTTTAAATCGAACCTGTAAGGAACCGATTCCCACGATTGCGGATTTTTCTCGAGTAAAATTGGATTCATGGAAAGTAACACTAAGCTTATTATTGGGATTTTCATCAAGTAACATTTTGACATCGGATAGTACTCTGTATTACTCGGATACTTCGTGTTGCTCGCAGCTTCGTGCTCAAGAAGCAGACGAGATCCGAATCAAGATAAGCACGCCTCAGGAATAAGACCCAGTTGCATGAACGTAGAGCGTCAAGTGGGTAAACTAAAGCAGCAGGTTAGATAGAATGCTAGCAGGTCCGGATAGGGTGTAGGGACAGTTAACATGGAGAGGAGTGTGGAAAACGCTTTCTTCTTGTCCTTAACTAGTCAGTGGACATTTCTCCGAGTTGAATCAACACTGGCTGGCAGAAGAATCGCGGTCGGTTCGCACGGTCGGTTCGCTTTCCGGACGGCAAAACTGCTTACATGCAGTGTCAAGAGCTCGCAGAACTCCTGCCATTCAGTTTCGTAATGGGGTTAAACATCGACGGGCTTTCGCAGTAAGGTCTGCGAGCTGACCGAGACTAACGCGACGATTGCTACACTGCACCACTTACGATGTACTTCATTCGTTTAACCTTTAGAGCTTCGCTAGGCTGTGTAGCGAGGCCGGTTATAGGTTCTTTACTCTCAATGCATCTCAATTGATTTCATTCACAATCATATTTTTTTCTTACTTGAGGAAAATCTCAATTATGGCTTTACTTGACACCTATCCGAAATATACTCACTGGAAATCTTTTCCCAATTCAAATTATCCGATAAAGAAGTGAGGACCTTTGCTACCCTAAGAGCATCTCCAGCGGTTGGTCTCAAACACGGTTTTATCCTAAAAGTAACGCTGTTAAGACTTGGCCGACACTTAAGGTTCCCACCAGAAGGTCCTATTACAGGTTTTAACTTCACTGGGTCCTATCGATTGGCTTTCGAGTCTTAAAATAAGACCCGAATCTTAATGCCACCCATACAAAACTGAAGAGTCGCCGTATTTAAAAGATTGCACCGAGACTGAATGCTATTTTCACATGCGGGAATGGACTTTTAAGACTCGCATTAGAACATACCGCTGGGAGTCGGCCTGCGCGGGTCTCAACTATAAAATTACGGTCTCAAAGACCTGTTACGTCTTAGGATAAGACCCCACCGCTGGCGATGCTCTTACGTTTTAGGATAAGACCCCACCGCTGGAGATGCTGGAGATGCTCTATAGATCCTTTTGTAACCTCCACGACCTCCGTCGTCGTACTTAACGTTTACCCATAATCTCTGGAAACGAATATCCTAATCAAACAGTTCCCTGCTCCACCGAGAAACCCTCTACTTCTACGTGGATTTCAAGAAGCCATGCGATTTTACAAATTATAAAACGATTTTACTTGATAATTATAAAACGATTTTACTTGATTTCAGTATACTTTTACTTCATGTCTGCCACATTTCAGGTGCCTCGAATTAATCCTGGTTGGGCTGTCCATACTTCGTAACCGAAGCACTACTAGAGAGATTGGGCTGGTAGCGCTGTATGGACTTTGCTTCCAGGCCAATTATGAAAGCAACGTTTGCAATCTAAATACGTTGTCCGGAAGATAAAACTACTAGCGTACCAGAATAATGACGATGACCAGTATGAAAAGACTTTGCCTCGAAGCGTCAGCGCGACGAAGCACACTGTCTTTGTCAGGTAACAAGAATTCATTAAAACTTAAGGCGGAAAGTATTTGTTACCACGAGCTGCTTAACCCTTTCGCGGTAAAAGGATACAGAAAGCGCCCTTTAGATAGTTTCACAAAAGACGGTAGAATGTACCCCCTCTTAAAGGGCGCTTCCTGTGCCCTTTTGCACAAGTTCAAGCTAGTAATCAACCATCTTTTAAAACAAATCATAAACGGTACGCAGAGTAACCATCATGTAATCATTGTCCATACAAACCGTAAGTCATACGCATCATATTATGTATCCTGCAAATCACCGTATCGCGCATGTCCCATGAGACACACCAAAAAGACTCCGTAACTCTGTAAAAGGACGCCTAGAGTGCCCTTTAAGAAGGAAATATCAATGCGTTGTATACTATAGTTTATCGAGGATACTCGCGAAAGGGTTAACAGAGATTATCACCACGAGATGGTATAAAAATGCCATTTCCTCTGAACGAGCCGCTCTATTTTATTGACTACAAAGGAATTAGGAGCGCAGCGCCGTCGATAAAATGTACCTCACATCCCGCTATTTCGATGGCGGTACTTAGCTAAAAGAGCATCAAGAAGCAAAGAAAAGCCGCACCGCTAATAAAGATTGCGGATTTGTACAGGATTGGTACCTCCGTAAAACGTACGCTGCATCGTCGATTGTATTGTTAAATATTAGTGCCCTGGATTAGCGGCTAGCACAACTTGCATGGGCACGCGTGAAGTGGCTACACATGCGCCCCGTGTAGGTGCTCATATCTCCGTAGGTGAGCTCGTCTATCGTCCCTACGGTCGGCTGCAGTCCTTACTAGTACTTGGCTGTGATTTGGCTCGTTTTGGGGTCGATTCAGTAAAGTGCAGATTTACTTGGTCTCAGATGTTCAGGGGTACCGTCGCATCTCGTGGCGAGAATCTCTGTTAAAAACACGTACCTGAAGAGTCGCGCGGACTTCGTTTCTTTTTCGAAAGTACATCGATGCTCGATTTTGTGCCTTTGAGAATCCATCACGGGTATAAAGCACAAGCGTACTGGATCAGTTCATCAGACCATTCAAAACGATCATTAAAGCAGCAACAACCAGTACTACTCACACATATCACGGCGCACGTATCTAACAGCAACATTAACACCCGACAAGTTTAATCTATCAGTACCTAGATATAGAAAGCTTCCTGTAAAATGCAGCTCCGAGCAAGCATCGTACCGTATAGGGAGAGTATATCAAACAGCAATGTCCAGTGAGCGAACCGAAACCAAAGCTGAAAGAAAGTTGCAGCATGGTGTGTGGGGTGGGGTGGTCACACAGTGTCAATCAGTAGAACTACACCTTTTCCAGCCCAAGTTCACCAAGAACAAAGCCAAATTCATAAAGAACGAAAGCAAATGCACTGAAGCCCAGAGCAAGAGAATATTGTGCAAAGCCAAATGCATTCAAGCAAGTACCGTGGACCTCCGAAAAATAATATCCCGACAAATATGCAATCATCGTACTTGCGCCTTGTTGCTGCTTTAGCAGCCGACTGGCATGTCTTCTAGCGCCGCCACCTTGACGTGGAATCTGAGCGTGTGGCGGTAGCACGACGCACACAGCTGCGCAGTCGCAACTTGGGGGAAAAGCGCCTCGGCAGCCTCGATCAGGAAGCGTTGGCGGTGCGCTTTCATCGTGGTGCCAGGGGGAACATCGATGACCTCCGCGCGGCGCTCAGTCATGAAGTCCTTCACAGCCGACTTAAACGCTGAGAACACGTTCTGAATTGGGTTAAGCATATGTGAGAAGGGACCCAAGCGTAGGAGCGTCGCTGCCGCAAACTCTGGTTGTTGAAAGACGAGCTCAGCGCGTGCGTGGCACGGAGCGTTGTCCAAAACCACCACCACATTGCCCACATCCGCGAACTTCCGCAACGTATTGCGAATGAAATCGCTGGAGTGCTGGTACTTGTTGCTGCCCAGCTTCGTCTCGTAGTGGACGACCCCTTCCTTGCTAATGCGCGCAATCACCTGCCGGTTTTGGCCGCCACCTGCCAGCACCTTCTTGACAGCGCGCCTGCCGCTGATGCTGCGACCACGCGTGCGGGACGACCACATATTAAAATTGGTCTCGTCTATGTAGACAATGGACTTTCCAGCAGCCTGCAGCTGCTGTAATTGGACGAGGAAATCCTTGCGCTTGATCTTGTTGGGTGGTGTTCATGTACTGAGGGTCTTTGTGGAACTGCTTCATCGTGATGAGACTTGCGTCCAGGTGGTTCTTCACAATTTGCGCACAGACCGAGATTGAGCATGCTCGTTCTAGCTCGTCCGCGAGCTGGCGAAGCGTGAGGTCGGGGTCGATTAACAGCTTGGACATGAAAAAGGCAAGAGTATCAGCTGTCATCTTCTGCGCCCGTTTTTCGCCACGCAGCGGAGCGTGCAAAGCGGCAGAACTGGTAGGGTAGCGACGTAGCCAGGAGCAAGCTGTGTTGATGTTGACGTCGTTGGCTTGAGCCACCGATTCCCAGTCCCCTCCGGTGCGAGGTGCATCCAGGATCCGAAGCTTGGTAGCGAGCACGTAGCAGTTGTAGCGAGGCGGCATGGCGAGGGCAATGAAAGTTGCAAAGTGAGCACAAGCAGCGTCTGAGTCCCCCACGGCCGCACGGGCCAAGCGAACCCAAGGAGAAAGCAGGTAGCTCAGTTGTTGGTGGAATCGAGGAGGGAAACGCAGGATTGGCGGAGGTGAAGCAGCGCCGCCAAGCACAACGTGGTGCTTTGGCGCGCAATGGCGGGAATGAATCGCTTATTAAAAAGAATACGAGTAGAATAATTCTTTATAGTAGGATTGTTCACTTGAACTTGCACTTTATGCATTTGATTTGGGCTTCAATGCATTTGCTTTCGTTCTTTATGAATTTGGCTTTGTTCTTGGTGAACTTGGGCTGGAAAAGGTGTAGAATATCTACAGAAAGTCGATAGAACTGCGCAGCCCGCCTTTCATCAACTTATCCGCAGAGTAGATTCCCTTCTCACTACCCAATTTGCGCTCTTGGTGAGCTCGGACACTGTGGCAGCTGCCCCCACCCTTTTAAGGGATATACCTCACTGTCGTGGTTGCAGAGCTTGTCAACCCAGCATCTGGGTAGTGGCTACAGCTCGGTTTACTATCTTGTTTTTTGTTAGATATATCGATGGGACAGCTTGCGCGACGTCGGTGGGCTTCTCAAAGTGCAGCTGATCGTGGTGGCGCGGTAGCTGGTCACGCTGCACCCGCGAATCAGCTTCCTCAAGGTGGCAGCCAAGCTACCACAGTAGACGCACACGAACAGCGAGGACCGGGCCTCGGCTGGCTGCCATTCATCACCCCCGCGCTCGCGTGTGTGAGCAATCACTCAGTTTCGGGTCTTATTTGTATAACTAAAAAGCTTTTCACGATGCTTGAATCGGTGGCGATGCTCCTGCCCTTCTCGCTAACGCACCGACGTATATTCCTGCTTGACGCTTCATTATTCATGACGACGCCGTTGGTGCGACAACAATCCAAACTGCCCCTAAAAATGCATGCAAGTGGCTCCATCCGTCCCCAGCATGAATCGATCAATGCAGCCTCATTGCATACCTGCTGCTTGAACACACCATTGCTACCTTTTTACTTTTATATTGACGACCCTTTGTATCACACAAACCTCTTACTTTACATCCTTAAACGTGAAAATATAAGGGCCATATACTTCAAATTTGTATTGAGCCCTTAATTACGAGTTGGGTGGTCCACATATTCCGAATTAATCCCTATTGGTGCACTACCAGGACCAGGATAAATTCCGTATATACTAGAATTGCAGTATCCCGATCTGTGCGTCGCGGTTGGCACACGGAGAATTGTGTGCTTGAGCGTACAATGACTAGAATGTACGCTCGAAGCACTCTCTACATATTTGACAGCAAAACCGAAACGGGGACACTACGTAGATTAAAGCTGAGCACCAAATCCCGCAAACCAGTTATAAGCTGAACTCGTCAAGTTTGAAACTGAGGACAGTACGAAGAGCTTGGACTGCATCTTGGACACTTGGTCGGTAACTTGGACCGCGGCCAAGACACTATTCGGCCAAATCAACGATTTCATCGGGGCACGATGATGAAAGTGGCAACTTCAAATGACCGGAAAGGACATGTTGAAGCACTTGTAATGGTGACATACGTTCTCCGCGGGCCGTCACCGCATCTGTATACGGAGATTTGTGCGTGTCGAGCTCAGTTATTAGAACACCAAGGGAGTAGACGTTGGCTGTTTCCGAATGCAATCCGTCGGACAAAACCTTTGGAGCTGTCCAAAATTGCAATTGCAATGTCCCTCCACTCCACTGCTTACTACGACTCGTACTGGGCAGTGAGCTCTATGTAAACGCTAGTAGAGTCTATGGGCGCCACGATCAGTGCCTTATTGCTCCGAAGTTTTCCCAAGGCTTCTTCAACCCCTGGAAGGACGCTGAGCATCTGCTGCGGCTGTGTCCCCGGGGTCATAGCTGCATCAAAGGGTGTTATCAGCGCGGCACTATCGGTCAATACGCTATTGTCGCCAAACAACGCAATGATTTGGTGCCAATCAAACCGTAAACTACTACTTCCTCCTGCCGGGATTAAATGCAAATATGACGTATGACAAGACCATAGGTTTTGGTAAAATGATTTGGTGCCAATCAAACCGTAAACTACTTCGAAGTACGTGGTACTACTCGGGAGACACGTCCCCTCTGCTTGAATGCACCGCACCAAGCAACAAGAAGTACGTGGTACTACTCGGGAGACACGTCCCCTCTGCTTGAATGCACCGCACCAAGCAACACAACAACACTTGGGAGCCAAGAATTTTTTTTTATTCTTGTGCCAGCGGCCATACCCTAAATGTAAGAACTACTCAATACCGTGTTTAATCTTCATCCTCTGAATGTGCATCCAAGCCTCGTGGTCGCCTGCCTCCTTCAGTGTTTTATGCTTAGTTCTTAGTTGAACTCGACATCATCAAAGTAGGCGATGAAGAACTTTAACAATAAAAATGTTATATTCCGCTGGAAGGCTACCACTAAAGTGACTTGAAAAGTCTACCTACCACTTAACTCGCTGTCCGTATTAGCTGGTCCTCCACGCCGTTGTTGAAGCGCGTAATGTTCGTTTCCCAGTTTTCGAGGCCAACCGTGTGAAGACTAGGGAGGTTCTGAGTATCAAACCCCGAAATCACCCCACAAGCTTTGGCCTCTCGATGAGTCAGCATCACTGTCGTGGGCCCTAAAGCTGATAATTCACCACGTTTCAAGACCATGCGGCTCGTTTCGACGAGTGTAATTGACCCTGCCTCGTGAATCGGCTCGATCATCGCCCGTGAAATGAACACAACCCGGTCTTTCTCCACGTATCTTCGAGTCACATGGCGAACAACGACACGGAAGTCCACTCCCAGCATCGAAAATGCGAAGCAGAAACTCGTCATGTGGGTGTTGCTCCCGGCCGTAAAATTCTGCAAGCAACCACAAATCATTATTAGTGCTAAAATCATATCCAACTACACGGTGCAGATACTGTAGAAACTCACCTGTAAGTAGTAAAAATTACTACTGGACTGGTCCTTCTCCGGGGTCCAGATCACCTTGGCCGTCTTTCGAAAGTCGAACGGCAGCGCGTAGCTATCCAGGAACTCCATGAACTTCCCCTTCGCAATGCCGTCCACCGAGTTGTTTCTCCGTCCAGGACAGGGCAGAGCCATCATCCCCGCCTCCTCAAAGAAAGCGTCCACGCCCTCATAAACCTCGTCCAGCCCCACCATCAGCTGGTCAAACACGGTCTTGCTGTTCGAAGGAGGGGTTACCCCTCTCGTATCCAGGTGATGCTGCCTGATCAGGTCCATCGACGACGACACGAGGTCCTCCCTCAGCTTCCTCTTAATGGCGCGCTGCAGACTCTTCGCCTGTTGGAGCTGCAGCCTCAAAGCTTCCCGTAACTTGGTGTTCTCCTCCTCACTTTGCTGCCGCAGCACCGACTGGCGCCCTGCGAGTCGCTCCCACATGACCGACGCCTCCGTCGTGCGTGCACTGACTGGGGTCTTCATTGCCGGGGCCACGAGGGCGCTGGGGAGGGTGGAGTGCACCCCCGCGGCCAGTTTGAGGCGCTCGAGCTGGGCTGAAAGCTGCTTCACGACCTCCCGGAGCGTCAG
>JAIKVH010000724.1:0-11556 GCA_024679275.1 Phytophthora niederhauseri
CTCAGCTCAAGAGAAAGGAAGAGTCCAAGGACTTCACGAAGCAGGGCTCAGCATCAGAGCTATCGCGGTCAAGGTCAAGCGCTCCGTAAACGCAGTGTGGCGAATCGTGCAGCGGCTTCAACATCCGCGCAAGGAGAAGAAGCAGCTCGGAAGACCGCAAAAGCTGTCGGCCAAGTCGGTGCGGCGTCTCGTTCGCACTGCTGCTAAAGGAGACGCCTCCGCTGCCCAGCTCAAGGACCAACTCTCGCTCTCCTGCTCCGCTCGCACTGTCCGGCGCACACTTTCGGCGGTGGACTGGCTGGTGTACTCCAAGATGGAGAATACGCTGCAGCTCTCCAGTGCTCACAAGGCCGCGAGGCTGACGTGGGCAAAGGAGATGATCATGCACCCGGGGGACTGGGCGCATATCATCTTCTCCGACGAAAAAAAGTGGAATCTGGACGGCCCGGACGGCCTCCAGCACTACTGGAGAGATCTGCGCCAGCCCGTTCGCCAGACCAACCGGCGCCAGATGGGAGGAGGCTCGGTCATGGTGTGGGCCGGCTTTAGTGCCGCCGGGAAAACTGAGCTGGCTGTGCTTGTGGGGAGGCAGGCATCGGAGCAGTACATATACACTGTCTCCGAATACCTGCTTCCCTTTGCGCACAAGCACTACGGCACCGAGTTTGTCTTTCAACAAGACAATGCTGCGATCCACACCTCTCGCGAGACGATGAAGTTCTTCGAGGAGCAGGAGGTGAAAGTGATGGATTGGCCAGCACGTTCACCTGACCTCAATCCCATTGAGAACCTGTGGGCCATCATGGCGCGAGACGTCTATCGCAACGGTAGACAGTACGACTCAGTGGCATCGCTCACAGTAGCGCTACACAAGGCCTGGAACGACATCTCGGAGGAGACACTTGCTGTTCTGATTGAATCTATGCCCCGTAGGTGCGTTGAAGTGATTGAAAAGCGAGGCAATAAGACTCACTACTAGCTACCATCATTCCTGTACCCATCACTTAATATAGGATTTTGTATGGTTGATTGTGTTCGTATATTGTGACCACTTGCCCAAAACATTATTTGTATGTGAGCTTCTCGTTAAAACTCGAAATCGGCATTGTTAAACCATAACAAAGGTTGCGTACCGTGTTCCGCAAAACATATCTAAAGCAGAGCTCTCAACTCGCTGTAGAAGCTGAGTTATTAGCAAAAAGGTGGGTGTTCGTATAATTTTGACCGGGAGTGTAACGTAAGGCGTTTATTATTAACACAACAAAGTCGACGTTTACTCTGTTGTTGATCAGACCGCTCACGCGTCTCATGGTCGATCGTGGCACGTTCGAACATGAGCCTGTCATGCGAGAACGAGAACGCGTTCTGAACTAGCATGTATACTGTGATATAATTGGTCTTAGTTGTTCTAGTACATTGTATCCATTTGGCAAGTTCGTGCTCCCAACCACTTGTTCTGGGAACACCTTCGGCAAGTGTTCCAGCCCCAGCACATTTGTGCCATGGACGACGTCACGGCTGCAGTGCTAGCAGTAGTGATCGGCGCATGCATCAGCGCGGTCGTCGCCGCCGCCGACAAACGTGGCCTGCGGCCTGCGGCAGCCATCCAGCGCTCCATGACGTTCAAAGCTCGTGCTTTTGAGGGAGCGCTACGAACGCCAGGGACAGGCTGGTTTAAGAAGAAGCTGCGCTGCGACAAGGCGTCCTTCTTCCGAATCTGCGAGGTCGTGCACGCAGCTTGGGGCCGCGAAACTGGCCCCAACTGCAAGAATGAAGTTATCAAACGCGTGGTGCTGACAAAGAACTACCTGGCCCAGGGCGGCACTATCGAAAAGGCAGCTTCGGTGCTGGGCATATCCAGGCCTCGAGCCGTCGCCTACATCAACGACACACGCTCAGCGCCATGGCTAAGCATTTTGTAGCGATGCTTTAAGGGGACGAACTGGGCGCTGTTGAGAATGTCTTCTACTCTACGGCCGGTTTTCCTGATACAATCGGTGCCGTCGATGGAACGCTTGTTCGTGTTCCCCGCCCTCACGATTTCGAGGGCTGGTACTGCCGCAAGAACTTCCCTGCAGTGAATGTACAAGCTATTGTGGATCATCGGGGCATATTTCGGTTAATTTCAATTCGTTCAGGGTCAAACAACGATCAATCCCCGTGGAATGGATCAGGAGTCCGCAAACGGTAATTTGTATGAGCATGTGCATTTTGTCTGAGTCATATTGTACTAACTGTTGTTGCATGGCGGGTATATACTTGCTATTATGGTTCCATTTAGTTGGAGACACAGGCTGCAAAATCTGGGGCTACCTGCTGACCCCGTATCCTGAAGCTGATACAGAGAATCCCCTCGCTAGTCATGGCGTCGGGAACCCACTTTTTATTCTTAGATGAGGGTATTCCTGTCGTAGGGTGTACCATGGTGGTACGATAGTATTGAGCCCCATTTCACTAATGTTGGCAAGCACCCAAGCTCCATTCTATTCAAAGGAACGGTACTAGCAGGTCTGAAAGCCGGCTCGGAATGCTAATGCAAGCATTATATATGAAATGCGGAACGAAAACATGGACAATACGAGCTGGTATCCTGGTTAAACTACTACAGACGTCCTGTACAGAATGGACTTTCCCATAGTTAAGCACCCCAACACATTCATAATCCGTGATTTTCTATTCCTTATCACGATTGAGGGATGAGGGGGAATATTTACTTGGCTTTGTATGGGACGGTCATTCAGAAATCGTTGGGACCCACCTTTATATTCCTGATGAGCGGGTATTCCTATCCTAGGGATTACTACCGAGGGGATCGTCTGAACCCTACAAGATCGTCGGAAGCGACTGTACAACTACCTGCACTTTAAGACCCGCATCGTCGTAGAATGTGCTTTCGGCCGCTTGAAAAACCGATTCCGAATTTTGATAGAAAAGCTGGAGCAGAAGTCTGCTGCCAGGGTTGCAAGGTAATTCTTAGTTGCGCCATTTTACACAATTTGGTGGTGCTCATTCAAGACAGAGTACCTGTTAGAGGCGTTGACCCGCTCCTACGAGAAGAACCTGTACCTACAACAGAAGACCGAACGAATGCGAGCAACCTGTTTGCCATGAGCAAGGACTTGCTAAACGAGAAGCCTTAGCAGATATTTTCATTCATTTTTTTCAACTTTCAGTACAACTAATCCTTACGGTTAGCGATAATATCGCGTAGCAGCTGGAGCTGTAACTCTTGAAACCTGCGGGTCTTCTCGTGCTGCTGCTGCAACGAAATTGTCAGAGCACGAAGGTTTACATCGGGCGACGCCCGCGACCCGAGCGACGCTGCAACGGCCTCCATCCCCCCTTGCCGAGCAATGGCGAGCTGAGCATAGGGAGTTTCTGCTTGGACGCGCCATCTTCTTTCGTAGCACCATCCTCCTCCTCCTCTTGTTCTTCGTCGTCTACGGCTGAGTCCAACAGCACCTCGCAACTTATCCCCACCCGTCCACCAATAGCATCGTTCAAAGTTGCCAAAAGTCCTTCGTCCATTTCGCTGCTGTGAGTATCATTCCCAGTCTTCTTGAGCTCTTCTCTTTACGGTAGATGCACTTCAACTTCCTATACTTAATAGAGACCTGCAAGCTAAAATAAATACATTAACAACAGTTAATCATGTAAGTCACCTTGTCCATATTAAAATAAATACCTGGTCGTGCGTGAGCACTATCTTCAGTGACTGGGAAAGCATACTGGCGAAGTACTACCACGAACGTGCCTTCTTTGTCTTAGTATCAGCGGTCTCTAGTCGGCACTTGACGTCTCCATCAGAGAAGCACAGTTGGAGCAGCGCCCCCACCATTTGTTGGTCCACTTGATGCGCTTCTGCATAGGCTTAGCTTCATCATTACCTTCCCTTTACTCTTCTTTGAAGTCGTAGCAGAGGCCGCCTGCACAGGCGCAGTAGCAGGAGCCGCCTGCGTGGGCGCAGCAGAAGGAGCCGCCTGCAGGGGTACAGCAGCAGGATCCACCCGCACACGAGGAGCAGCAAAAGCCGCCTGCATGTTTGCAGGGAGCGGTGTGCAGCAGCCTGGGCATGCAGTGGAGCCGCTGCAACGTTGGATCACGTCAGCGGGAACACAGGAGGACCTCCAGACAGGGAGCTCAGGGGCCCGGCAGAGAGGTCGCTTGTGTCGTCGGGTGGCTCCATAGTAAAACGGCTTGTCTTGTGCTTGTGGCGCTTTGCTTCGGTGCCGTAGCACTGAAATTGATGGTGAAGAACGCAACGATCAGCTTGGACAAGGCAGAGCACAGTGTCCTTGCCAGTTGTGCTCTGCTCCAGTCACGTTCAACTAAACCTAACCGCTTTGGAGCGAGAACGCATTCTGCACTATAACAAGGGCCTCACGCGCAATCTCCTCACGTTCACGTGCAATCTCTTCACGCTCACATTCGAGCCGCTCGAATAGCTCTTGGTTCGCGCAGTGCTTTTCTGTATTCAGGTGTGTATGTTCATGTTCTAGTGTACCCCAGCACGGCTGTCGAATTGCAGAACCTACAAAAGTACGTGTTGCCGCTGGTGTGCTGGAAAGCTGGGTCTACGATCATGCTGGTAGAGCGGAAATTTTGATGTGATCGCGCTTTGAGCGCAT
Organism: Phytophthora niederhauseri; assembly: GCA_024679275.1. Classification (NCBI taxonomy): domain Eukaryota; phylum Oomycota; class Peronosporomycetes; order Peronosporales; family Peronosporaceae; genus Phytophthora; species Phytophthora niederhauseri. Next base: position 4,629 of record JAIKVH010000724.1, read on the forward strand.
CCACACACCGAAGTGCAATCTCGACATCACCATCCCCAGGAGCACCTCCCACCCGCATGGGGATCTCGTCGATGCTTGTCCAAGAGCAAGCCTCAATCGTATATCGACGAGCATGACTGCGTACGTACCGCTGAGAATTCAGAATGGACCACTCTAAGCATAAGCAAAGTCGGATTTTGTCATGTACTTTTTACGCCACGGCGATTGGCCGAGAACAATTCTCTAGATTTATTTTTCCGGCGATGGGTAAATGATGTAAATACAGATAGGACCCAGATTGATGGATAGATGAATGGGTGGGTGGATGATAGATGCAAGGCGTTTATTATTAATTCATTGCTCTCACTTCCCAAAACGACAAGATGTACACCACCATCAACAAGAAGTTCCACCCTTAATACAGCGTAGGAACGGAAGCGTCATCGCGAGAGTCGGATATCAAACGCTCCGTACCTCTGGTACTGCCACGAACAAGGTCAAGAGGCACTTTACGGTAATCCTATCCTGAGACAGTGAACATGTGAGCTTCACCTCCTAAATCGCTGCACTCCCCTCCTCGCTACTTAAGTATCCAAAACAAAAGCTCTTCATCTCCAGCATACGCGTCAACATATTATGTGCGCTTCCAGCTAGTTAGACAGTCAAACATCACCTTGAACGGCGTCTTGATCGCTGGATCCGTTTTTTATTTTTCGCGAGAGCTTTTTTGGCTTTTCGGCACGTATGCAAATAAACAGCAATGTCACCGAATTTTTGAACTGTAGCTCTCAGTGCGTCGAGAGCTGGTCGCTCCTTCAACGTCCACCACGTAGCCCAAACATCGGATATATGACCCCCATAGATTCTTCTTGTGCCCACCCATTTCGGTTGGGTCTAGAGAGAAAGCACCACCTGCTGCAGAAATGCTATCGACACTAGCATCTTCCTTTGCTGACGAAACGTTAAGGTTATTTCCAAAGCTTTCTGCAACCATCATCGATCCGTCCAAACCGTGTGTAGTGCTTGCTTCGGAAGGCTGGTTCGTCCTCTATGTCGTTCGTTTGTTCCTCTGTTTCCGTTTAATCAGAGCTCCACCAAGAACTAGATGAAGAGACTGAGCAATACGCGACATATAACCGACTCTAAGAGTTTTTTTACCAGGAAGTATTGCATTTGCTGCACCATCACCAAGTAGGTTTACGCAAAACTTAGGCTCAAGCCCCCACCGATCGGAAATGTTGATACAACCGCTGCAATTACCTCGCCAGATAGAAGGGTAAATGCATGTAAATGAGTGGACTTTAATGGTTTCGCAGTGCAAGTGTGTTTTGTTATTTGCACGATTATCTAAACAAGTTAAAAAGCAAGCGCAGAATTTAGGTTTATATTATCCGTCCATACACTACGTAACCACCGTGATACATGCCAAAAAGTACCTTGGATTCACAAAAGCACAAAATATGATCTTTTGAAAATTAGTCACCAAGCTGGTATACTATAATCGGCTTGTGAAAGGGGTAATACATGTCTGTTGTTCACTCTTTCACCATCTATAACACTACGCGTTTGGTCGCTCTGGTCCACGGCACCATCGCGGCCGAACCCCAGCTCGCTTGTATATGGCTTGCGCAGTCGCCTAGCTATCCAGTAAAATATTAACACTCGCCGCTGTGTTCACGATGAATGCTCAAACCACCAAGCTACACCCTTTATCGCGTCATCCTCGATCACCTGTTCTGCGCAGTCTTGCCAGCATCTGGCGACGTCTTGGCTCAAGGTCCGCAGAAAACGGGGCTCAATCCCGGGAATCCATATGTGTTCGTTTCTTTTTTTTCACGCTTGCGGTACATCGCCATCTTGAACGCGCTATCATAAATCAAACGATGGATTCACGTCCAATCGCTTGTCAATACAACCTCGACACAGAAGCCCGATCTTTGATTTAAAAGATCCTATTACGCCCTTGCAATCCTCGCACGTATCACACCTCATTTTTGGATTCTTGGATCCACGCTTGGGGCATGGGTGCTGTGTAACTTGCCAGGAGCCTTGGTCAGCTTGGCCAAATCTTTGAGCTATTCAGGAAGTCTTGCATCGCTCACGCTTTCGCCACTCCTATTTGCAGAACCACTAGTCCCACATCACTTACACGAACCTCGTTTAAACCACCACTGCCATTCGTAGTGTTACTATCCACAGCACGAGTAGCATGAATATAATTTACAGCGGAAACATCCCCTTCGTCATTTCAAATGAATCCACGACACAGCACGCGATTTGACCCTCAGCACCACTTCCAGTCCGATCTCCAGCCATTATATCATGTTTCACTATTCGATATGAGCCTCTAGAAGGGACACGCTCCCCAGTGCGAGCCAGAGTCTCCTGATCCCTGTCTTCAGTGCTATCTGTGTTATTAATCGCCATGGCAGTGCGTTTACCGAACACAAGAGCCTCGACGAACTCGTCGTCGCCAAGTCCCGAGTGACATTTGGTCAGATCTAGGAGTGGTTTCCGTGCTACAGCGGGTTTGCTCCGCTATGACGCCAAAATATTAGGACTTAAGCGTGCGCGCGGTACATCATATAATAAACAGGGTCATGCGTAACCTCAGCTACCAGCTCTAAGCCTGTCATTCTTACCTCCTGAAGGATTGAATCGGGGTTTCCCTTGACTTAGCCGTTTCTGTTGTGATCGGGAATCGCGACTGTGGAGGCCGGGGATCGGAAGAATATTGAGGCTTCGCTGCTTTAGCGCCTTCTCGGTGATCTTTTTCGGAGGCTGCATGCACGCCAAATCTCAAAATGTCCAGATCCAATTCAAATTCAAGGCGAAGTTTCCCTTCGGCTAGGGTGGCAAACTCAAACGTCGCGGTAGCCGGTTCCACCACCAGTCCGCCGCACTTAACGACACCAACACCGGGAAGATGTCATCCTGTCGATCATGAGGTACGCGCTGACGTTCTTCGTGTCTCTATTTGACGTGTGCGCCGGAACAGGTAGAGCGGCTGCCGCTGTGCTCGCTGCGTACATCTCAGTGGGGTAAGCAGCAGAACCCGGGTGCGCGGGCGACCACCACAATAAATACTATTCAGCTCCTCCTCTAGCAGCAAGCTTTGCGTTAGATTTGTTACAGCGCACTTTAGCCTTGTGGTATGCCTCAGTGAACGCACCGCTTACTTCATCCCGAAGTCTCGCCAACCCGACGCCGAACCCCGCACCATTCGAGGCAGCCACCCAACCCCAGCAAGGCCAAAAACTCGGGTGACTGCCCCAGACTTGGAACCCGCTCGGCCAGAGGCTCGAATGTAAGTCGCATCAGCCTCAGGCTCGCTGGTTATGTTCCTTACCCGCGCAGAGACACGGCGATAGTCACGATCCCTCTCCATGCCCTTTCTCCATGCGGCGTTGACTAATAACATACACGTGTCGGTTGCAGCGGGGGTTACCGTAGCTTTAGCGTCAGAGGAAGACGTAACAGACTCACAGAGTCTCAGCTTAAGATAGCCCGTTCTAATACCAGAATGTACTAGTCCGTACACCTTACGGACTCCAGGAGTCAAGCCTTAACTCTTAACTGTGTGAATCTCAAACTGAATGCATTTCCCTTTATTGCGGTAAAGCCGCCTACGGTGTAGATGTATCCGGTTCACTATCAGTTGCTCTGAAGTCATGTACGGATTCTCCTACTGATTTAGGTTAGATAGTGTGTACCCACTTCGTTACCCTTCGGCTAATTCTCATGTAACCCCGTTACATCGGTCGGAAGTCTTAAAGTCTGAAAGTCGAAAGTATCACGTGGTGGCGTCACTCCGACGCCGTCGCATGGATGGCGAACAGTTTTGGCAAACGGCCACCATTGGTCACAAATAATCACCTACCATGTGACGTCTCTCAGCACCGCCACAATTCGATTCTCATGGTCCTGACAAACGCTGAAGTGCTCAAGATCGCGCATCAGATCATCACCAAAGACCTCAGCCTGCGCAGGCGGCGTTTCCCCTACTCCGAAGCAAGCCTGATCCGTAAATACTTAATCCGCGAGCCCAGCTAGGACTTCATGGCTTCGCTGTACGTCTGCCTGCTCATCCTGCAGGAACACACGGGCAAGGTAGAGACGAAGGACATCGAGGCTGCTGGCTACGGCTAGTCAGCGCCGCCGGACGCGGAAGAGAAGTGACAATTATGAATCTGACCAATATATTACTCCTGGCTTACAACTGACACTAGATCTTCTACCGCTAGCCTCTCGTGTAGGACCAATGTCGTTCCCGTTTCCAGGCGAGGGAGGAAGCGCTTGAAATGAACCAGGCAAATTCGGTTTTGTTTTATGCTTCAACACAATGCCTTTCTTCCGATGGACCCTATCATCCCTACTGACGCTATGGAGATAACTTACCTTCCTTGTATGTCACTTGATTGTCTCCGCCGAGCCACGACCTTAGATCCATAACCTGTTCTTCCGATATAAACCATCTGAGTTAGAATCAGATTCAGATCTGGATCGGAATGTAGCCGTGTCCGGATCCAACAATCTGCCAATCGCGATTGGTCCCCAATTTCTCGAATTCAGTTTTACACAATGTCGATGCACATCCAGTCATTTTAGAGAATCGGAAAATATATCGACCCCACCAACCTCTAGAGCAACGGATTGTGGTCGGGGATGGCCATTATGGCAGCGGTGGCAAGGTAGCTTAGCTTCTACGTATTGGCATTGAGCTGGGAGTGCCTAATCAGGTGCTGCTGGAGGGGCGTGTGGGTGGCGCACGTCATGGGGAGTTAGCCAGAGAGTCTCTGTACTCTCGAAGCGGAGAAGGGTAGCGGTGGGCTGCTTGTGATGCACGCGAGTGTACCGGGATACGATCATCCCTTGAGAATCTTGATCGGCTCTGGGGTGTCCAAGAACTTTGCGCACCGCCAGACTGTCGCACGCAATCGCGACAAGCACGCCGACGCGCTGCGAGGCAGCAAAGGCAACGGGCTGGTCTTGGTATAGCTGGCAGACGGTACGGTGGTAGAAGTACCTCGGGCCCACATCAACCTCGCTGTCATGTTCGAGGGTTTCGACAGAACGGAGCCGTTCTTGGTCGTAGCCATGGACAAGTACGACATGATTCTTGGCATGCCGTGACTGGAGAGACACGAGCCTTGAATCGACTGGCGCGGCAAGGACATCGGGACCAGCCGTCTCCACGCTCTGACAGAGCTTTGGTGAGTCATGTTCCCACCTCTCTGGCAGCTGCTGGAGCGCCCACGAGCAGAGTTCTTGAGGCCCGTCGAGACTGACGACGACTCCGACCGGGCAGGACAAGGCCTCAGAGTGGAAGTCCCGGACAGCACCTACCAGGTGGGTAGCGTAGGTCCACGCGCGGGTAACGAAGTACCGCAGGCAGCAAGGGCTGCTGGATAAGGCGCCGCTGGCGCTGGCGTGGGTAACCAAGTTCCAGGCAAGGTCGCTCAAACCGTAACTGATGTGGAAGGCACTGCAGGCGCTTCGGATGTGGGTAACATAGTTGTGTGGTGAGAAGATCCGCTCAAGAACAGTCTTGATGGAACCGGATCCGCCAGTTGACCTGGTAATGGGATCCGGCAATTGGTGACAGTGCCCAGTCCCTCGGAAGATGCAATAGTTGCTGGATGGAGGTGCGGTTGCCGGATCGGGGTAGTTAAAGATGGATCAGGTGCAAGTGGTGTGGTGCACACGGATATGGTCTCCTACCTTAGGCCTAGTTCTAACCGCACGCCATGGTGCCATGCCATGCCATAGGGCTAGGTACCGATTTTGCATGGCACTCCGTTTCCGAATGAAATGGCCTGCGCCATGGCAAGATGAACTGGTGATATACAAGCACACTTTAGCGCCCCGTCGGCCAAAAGCGGGTTACATGGGTTCCTAATAGGTGTATGAACTAGTATATACCAGCAGAGCGAGGTCTGACGCCCGTCGCGAGCAATTTCCCCATTATGGCACATGGCACGACCAATTGCCATGGCACCAAAGCGTGCCATGCATGGCACTTTCAAGGCACCAGTGACCTAAACCCGAGGAGCTCTCGGCCAATGAAAATTGACATGGCATGACATGGCACGAATGGCACGCGGTTAGAATTGGGCCTTAGGATCTCCTGGCATAGGTATGGATCGGTACCAATTTATTGGTACAATGTCTATGTTAGAGTAATTAGGCAGGAAGAAGTGCCAGTAGTGGATAGGATCCAAGCCGGATGGGAAGGCAGGGTACAGGCCAACATAAATTATAGTCGAATTTGCTTGGGAACCGCACACTTGGTCCTTAGTATTGGGATTAGTATTGGCCCATACTTTAATCAAGTGATTTGCCCTCCGCCCACGTGGCAGACTGCTGGGTAGCTTGACCAACAGCTCGCGCCCTTCGGCCCTCGCCCCCCAACTTCCCCGCTAATAGGAGGCGGAAAGCAACGTAAAGGAAAATGATACAACACCCCCAACAAGGCAACAACTCCGGATCTGGCTAAGTCCCCGCCAAGGACGTTCAGGCTCACCTGCTGCGCATCTCGTGTCAACGAGAGAGCAGATCCAGATCGCCGACGGGTACACAAGGTGAGACACTCAGCAGCCTACGGTTATCGGAGTACCCCCTCCGTTAGTCGGTGTCTGGGCGCAGTGTGTGAGTGTGGGATCCCTGCTAATTCTAGCGGATCCACTCCACCACAATGGTGCGCGTGCCCGGATCTCTTGGCAACGCGGGATTTCACCGTGTGTCCCAAGATGATGCGCATGTGAGCAACTAATCAGGAGATGAAGCGCCGACGGAGCTAGGAGCAGCGGCGGCGTCGCTGAGGAATGGATTTTCGAACCGACAGAGTGCCAGGAGGAACTATCGGTGGATCAGAAGCAGATCGGGATGACCCCGATCTCGAGGAAAAACCTCTACCCCCTCCACAGGTCCTACCGAGGACCCCCGCCGG